>ML341126.1:0-61906 GCA_005239505.1 Nicotiana paniculata | reverse complement strand
TTTTTTTTTCTTTGGTAAAATTAATTTATCCACTTGTTATTTAATTGATGGTAAGTATTTCTGTGTTTCTAATTCTCGAAAGTTTAAATTTTTCTAAGAATTTGGAGATTAAGGAAAACAGACTTAAAAAAAATTGATACTTGGATTATACTATCATGGCTACAAATACTCAACAGACAAATACTTCATTCTTGAAACATGAAATGCACGATACATGCTAACCAATACAATTAGTAAAACTAATAAAACATGGAAAGATCTAATGAAAAATTATGCCATGATATTTTAAATAGATAAGAACAAGAGAAATTCCTTAATTGAATACTACAAAAGCTTTATAGACAACTGACTTTTCCTTTTTTTTTTTTTAGTCCTGCTTCTGTTAGATTCCAAACTAAATTAATATTCTTTAGCCGTGAAATTAACCAGTTTTAATGGCCCTCATCATGTTCCAATCACATATAGATTATCAAAATGAGAAAGAGAGATGGAATGGACCTTGATAGTGAAGTTATTCTATTAATCAGAATGAGAACAATCAGCTACAAATTGACTCTGAAATCTCACGGTAATCGGCAACAAGAAGGAAGGAACGCGGACCAACACTCGACACCCCAACGTACCTTGAATCAGTAACCAAAACAGCAAACGTTTTTTTTTAGTGTTCGCTTTTTCTAATTTCTTCTTTGTCCAGACTTTTTTTTTTTCGATTTTCCTTTCTTTTTTTTTTTTTTTGCTTTGCTGGTGGCCCTTGAGTATGTGTATATTGATACAAAGATAAAGATCCAAAAAAAAAAATCCTCCCTCTACTGATCTAAATGTAAGCCTTATATAGAGAATATGTAATAGTGTGTGTTTATGGGAAAGAAAAGGGGGGAGGTGGGGGGTCGTGTGTGTGTGAAGGAAACAGGNAAGATTCAATATATATATATACATTTTTTTTTTAATCAAATAAAACCTATTAAGAGTAAGATAAAAGTTTAAAATTAGAGATTAGATATAACATTAATATTTATAGCAAAAAATAGTATAGAATTTGGGTGTGGTCAAAAAATAGTTGTTCACACACGTAGGTCTCACAAGTTATGGGCATGCCTAATAGAGTCTTGCAGATCGGTGAGGAGACATCTGTACTTATCTTCGAGAGTCTATAGGGTGTTAGGAAACTACTCTTTCTTCATATCCTATCGTGCATTTGATAATATACTAAGTTTCTTTCTCTTATTCTATCACAAATGGTGAGAACGCGCACGACGGATGTTCCAGACCCGGTAGGAGCTTCTCCTCCTGTTGCTAGAGGCCAAGGCAGAGGCCGGGGAAGGGCACCAGCCTGAGGTAGGAGACAAGGACATCCCAGAGTTTCCCCAGCCATACCACCAACGGATACAGTAGAGGATCCCACTATTGAGGAAGAGGGCGAGGTGCCTGCGGCGAGCTAGCCCCGGTAGATTTCATGTCAGCATCGGGTTTTCAGGAGGTTATGGTTCGTATGCTGCGATTCATGGATACGATGACCCATGCTGGTTTATTTCTAGCAGACCCAGCCACATCTCAGGCAGGAGGGGGAGCACATACCCCTACTGCCCAGGCTCTGGGACATGCAGTTGCGGTATATTAGACCCCGGGTGCACTACCCGTGGGCGGAGCCCAGCCAGTTGCAACAGCTGCACCTGAGCCTAGACCAGTTGTGGTCGGCGAGCTACAGAAGCTATTGGATAGATGGAACAGGCTTCACCTTCCTGTCTTCGGAGGCGAGCCATATAAGGACCCCAGGACTTCATTGATAGGTGTAGGGATAGACTGTACAACATGAGTATATTAGAGTCCCATGGGGTGGATTTCACTACTTTCCAGTTGGAGGGAAGGGCCCGTAGGTGGTGGCAGTCTTATCTTCTCGGCATACCAGCGGGTTTTCCTCCCATGACTTGGGACCAGTTTACATGCCTATTCTTAGACATGTATATTCCACCCTCTCAGAGGGAAGAGTTGCGGTTTCAGTTTGAGCAACTCCAGCAGGGTCAAATGTCAGTGACCAATTATGAGGGGAGATTCTCTGAGTTGTCTCGTCACGCTCTTATGATAATTCCCACTTAGGTAGAGTGAGTGCGGAGGTTTGTTGCGGGGTTTCACTGAGGTATTCAGGATACTATGGTCTGGGAGGTTGAGATAGGGACTTCTTATCAACTAGTAGTGGAGATTACTCGGAGGACTGAAGGCTATCATCAGAAGGGTAGAGAGCAGATGCAGCAGGACAAGAGGGTCCATTTATTCTGGAGAGTTTAGAGGTGTCCTGGCTAGGAACAGAGGTCAGTTCATAAGGGGTCAGTCCAGCAGGCCCACATATCCAGCACCACCACCTCCTCGGGGTGCTCCAGTGCGACCCTATTTCTGTGCCATGCTGGAGAGTTCGTACCGCCCACCAGCTATTCATGGTTCTTCCAGTGGGTAATCAGGCCACTAGGGTTCTTCCAATGCCTATTTCAGTGCCATGCCAGAGAATTCTTACCGCCCACCAGCCATTTAGGGTTCTTCTAGTGGGTATTCAGGCCATTAGGGTCAGACTTCAAGACAACAGACCACAGCACCGAGAAGTTGTCTTGAGTGTGAGGATCCCATCCATGTGCAGAGGTTCTGCCCCAGGCTTCGGGGCAAGGAAGTATAGTAGGGTCATCAACGCATGATTATAGCACTAGTTGTCCGGCCGCCCAGAGGCGGAGGGCATGCGGGTAGGGGTTATCCTATAGGTGGAGGCCAGGCAGGGGGAGGTCAGCCAACTACTGTTCATACTAGCATAGGAAAGCCAGTCGGTGCTCCACCTAGGTTCTATGATTTCCATCCAGACCAGATGCAGTGGCCTCAGATGTCGTGATCACAGGTACTATTTCTATCTGTGGTAGGGATGCTTCGATATTATTTGATCCAGGGTCTACCAATTCTTATGTGTCATCTTTGTTTGCTCATTTCCTGGATGTTCCTCGGGAACCCTTGGTCACTCATGTTTATGTTTCCACTCCTATGGGAGATTTCATTGTTATGGATTGGATCTATCGATACTGTGTGGTCACATTCTGTGGTTACGAGACTAGAGCAAATCTTTTGTTTCTCTATATGACCAACTTCGAGGTTATACTGGGCATGGAATGGTTATCTCTATATCACGCCATCTTTGATTTCCATGCCAAGACCATTACTTTGACGATGCCAGAGTTGCCTAGATTTGAGTAGAAGGGTTCGTATGTTAGCACACCTAGTCGGATCATCTCTTTTATGAAGCTTGACACATGATCGAGAAGGGTTATTTGGCTTATCTAGCCTATGTTCGGGATACTACCGCAGAGACTGCGACAATTGATTCAGTGCCAGCAGTCCGGGAGTTCTCTGATGTGTTTCCTTCTGATCTTCCAGGCATGCCACCAGATCATGATATCGATTTCTACATTGATTTAGCTCCAGGTACCCCAATATATCTATCCCACCGTACCTTATGACTCCGAAAGAGTTGAAGAAGTTGAATGAACAATTTGAGGAGTTGCTAGCAAAGGGGTTCGTCAGGCCGAGTGTATCACCTTGGGGTGCACCAATGTTATTTGTGAAGAAGAAAGATGGGACTATGCTGATGTGCATTGATTACAAAGTCACCATTAAGAACAAGTACCCGTTGCCGCATATTGATGATCTATTTGACCAGCCACAGAGTGCTAGGGTGTTCTCTAATATAGACTTGAGATCGGAGTACCATCAGTTGAAGATTCGGGACTCGGATGTTTCGAAGACTGCTTTCTGTACCAGATATGGCCATTATGAGTTTCTAGTAATGTCCTTCAGCTTGACTAATGCTCCAGTAGCGTTTATGGATTTGATGAACAGGGTGATCAGGCCATATATTGATTCGTTGGTCATTGTATTCATTGATGACATTTTGATCTACTCGCGTAGCATGGAGGAGCACGAACAACATTTGAGAGGGGTACTTTAGACCTTGCGGGAATAGAATCTATATGCCAAGTTCTCCAAGTGTGAGTTTAGGCTAGATTCTGTATCATTCTTGGGGCATGTTGTATCAGGCAAGGGCATTAAGGTGGATCCCAATAATATTGAGGCCGTTCAGAGTTGGCCTCGTCCTACTTCGGCGATTGAGATCAAAAGCTTCTTGGGGTTAGCAGGTTATTATTGTCGGTTTGTGAAGGGTTTCTCATCTATTGCAGCACCTTTGACTAGATTGACCCAGAAGGGTGATCCGTTCCGTTAGTCCCATGATTGTGAGGCAAGCTTCCAGAAGCTCAAGACATCTTTGGCTAAAACACCAGTCCTAGTGTTGTTTTCCGGTTCGGGGATGTATATTGTGTATTGCAACGCTTCACGCGTTGGTTTGGGTTGTGTATTGATGCAGGATGGGCGAGTTATTGCATATGCTTCACGTCAACTGAAGCCCAATGAGAAGAATTACCATGTGCACGATTTGGAGTTAGCCGCAATTATTCATGCTCTTAAGATCTGGAGGCATTATTTTTATGGGGTGTCTTGTGAGGTTTACACTGATCATCGTAGCTTGCAGCATTTGTTCAAGCAAAGGGATCTCAATTTGAGGTAGCGCAGATTGCTTGAGTTACTGAAGGATTATGAAATCACCATTTTTTATCATCTGGGCAAGGCGAATGTAGTCGCAAATTTCTTGAGCAGGAAGGCAAAGAATACAGGTAGCTTCGCATTCATTTCAGCAGAGGAGAGGCCACTAGCTTCGGACATTCAGTCCTTGGCTAACAGTCTTGTGAGGTTGGATACTTCAGAGCCCAGCTGAGTTCTAGCATGCGTCGTTGCCCAGTCTTTGCTATTGGAGTAGATCAAGGCTTGACAGTTTGATGATCCTCACTTGATGGTTCTCAGAGAGACGGTACTGCATGGTGGTGCCAAGGAGGTTACTATCTGCGAGGATGGTGTTCTGCGACTCCAGGGTTGTCTATGTGTTCCTAATGTAGATGGCTTGAGGGAGAGGATTCTAGAGGAGGCGCACGGTTCTCGATATTCCATTCACCCAGGTGCTATGAATATGTATCGCGACTTGAGGTAGCATTATTGGTGGTGGCGGATGAAGAAAGACATAGTTGAGTATGTCTCTAGATGCCTAAATTTCCAGCTAGTTAAGTATGAGCACCAGAGGCCAGGTGGCCTACTTCAGCAGATGACTATACCTGAGTGGAAGTGGGAGCGCATTACTATAGACTTGGTAGATGGGTTTCCGCGGACTTTGCGGAAGTTTGATGCAGTTTGGGTCATTGTTTAAAGGTTGACCAAGTAGGCACACTTCATTCCGGTGGTGACTACATATACTTCAAAGAGGTTGGCCCAGATTTATATTTAGGAGATAGTTTGGTTACATGGGGTGCCTATTTCCATCATATCAGATAGAGGCCCTCGGTTTACTTCGCATTTCTAGAGAGCAGTATAGAGTAAGGTAGGGACCCGTGTAGAGCACAACACAGCATTTCATCCACAGACCGACAGGCATTCAGAGCGAACAGTTCAGATCTTGGAAGACATGCTCAGAGCATGTGTGATGACTTTGGGGGCCAATGGGATCGATTCTTTCCCTTGGACGAGTTTTCTTACAATAACAGTTATCAATCCAACATCGATTTGACTCCATTTGAGGCTTTATATGGTCGGCGATGTCGTTCTCCCATCAGGTGGTTTGAGCCCAGCGAGGCTAAGTATATGGTATTGATTTGGTGAAGGATGCCTTGAAAAAGGTAAAGTTGATTTAGGAGTGACTTCACATAGTACAGTCCAAACAAAAGAGTTACGAGGATTGTAATGCGCATGATATATCATTTATGGTGGGCGAGAAGGTTCTCTTGAAAGTCTCGCCGATGAAGTGGATTATGAGATTTGGGAATAAGGGCAAGTTGAGCCCAAGTTTTATAGGCCCACTTGAGGTGTTGAGATGAGTTGGGGAGGTTTCTTATGAGCTTGCTTTGCCTCCCAGTCTATCGAATTCATCCGATTTTCCACGTGTCTATAATATAGAGGTATCATGCCGACAGGTCAGATGTGTTAGACTGCAACACGATTCAGTTAGATGAGAGCCTGGGTTATGAGGAGGAGCTAGTTGCCATTGTTGATAGGCAGGTTTTCCAGTTGAGGTCCAAGAGGATTTCCACGGAAAATGTTCAGTGAAGGGGCCAACCAGTTGAGTAGGTGACTTGGGAGTCCGAGGAGGACACGCAGAGTAGATATCCACACTTATTCAGCACTCCATGTATGATTCTAGACCCATTCAAGGACGAACGTTTGTTTAAGAGGTGGAGAATATAACGAGCCGACCGGTCATTTTGCTTTTTAGAACTCCATTCCCCTAAGTAAGTCCCCGTATGTGATTTTACTATTTTATGACTTGCGGGGATGGTTAGTTCGGAATTTAAAAGGGCTCGGATTGAAATCGAAACACTTGGTTCCTTAAGATTGGCTAAAAAGGCTAAGTTTGGCTTCAGTTAATATTTTGAGTAAACAATCTCGAAATCGGGATTTGACAATTCCAATAGGTTCGTATGATGATTTCGTACTTGGGCGTATATTTGGATCGTTTTGGATGACCCGGGAGCGATTCAGCGTCTAATAGTGGAAGTTGGCTCTTCGAATGTTTTGAAGTTCTTTAAATTTGGTTTAGAGTAGGTTTTGGTGATAACAGGGTTCAAATGTAATTCCGTGACTGGAAATAGTTCTTTATGGTGATTTAATACATGCACGCAAAATTTGGTGTCATTCCGAGTAGTTTAAGTATGATTCGGCACGTTCGGAGTGATTTAGAAATTTGAAGTTCATATTTTGATTCAATTTGGTTTAGGGGTATGATTCTTGGTTTTGTTGTTGTTTTACGCGTTTCAAGAGTTTGAGTAGGCCTGTATTATGTTTATAGACTTGTTGATGTAGTTGGACGGGGTCCCGAGGGGCTCGGGTGAGTTTCGGACCGCTCGGAGCTAAGTTTAGGAAACCAAATTTTCTAGTTCTGATTTTCTTATTCGTGGACGCGGGAGGGCCATCGCGTTGGCGAAGAAGGATTTGAGGGTAGTGGACAATTTCTCTTCGCATTTGCGGTCAGGCTAACGCGTTTGTGAAGCCTTGTGAGCCTATACCTACACGTTCGCGAAGCTCCCCCTCGCGTTCGTGCAGAGGAAATTGAGCCGAAGAGGGCCATAGGACCATTACACTTTGCTCTTCCCGTTCGTGTTAGATCTGTCGTGTTCTCGATGCCCAGGCAGCTTAGGCCTTTGCAAACGTGAGGCTTCTTCCGCGTTCACGTAGAAGAGTAATTTAGCTTGGCAGAATCTTTGTTTTAAATATGGGATTAGGCCTTTTCCTCCCATCTTTCAAACCGTTGGGCGATGTTGGAGCTTCAAAAAGGGGGATTTCAACCTAGCTATTGAGTTTAAGTAATTTCTACCTAATATGAGTTTCATACATAGATTATGATTAGATTTTAACATGTAAATTTTTAGAATTTATGGGTTGGATGAAAAACCTAGGTTTTTGATACAAATGGGATTTAACCACGAAATTGGTTATGAAATTTAGTAAAAATCATATATTTGAGTTCATGAGGTTAAGGATAACAACTTTCGTCAAATATTTTCGGAATCCGAGCACGTGAGACCAGGGGTGAATTTTAGGGATTCTTCAAATAGTCTTGGGAAATCACTTTGATAGTTAGGGTATGAACTTTTGAACATGTATTGATCATTTTATATAATATTTGACTAGTTTCGAACCGTTTGGCATCGAATTGAGGGTTTGAACACAATCTTGGACTGGAAATTAGGCTTTGAGACGAGGTAAGTCTCTTTTCTAACCTTGTAAGAGAGAATTAACCCCATAGGTGAATTAACTAATATGTGTTCCTATTTGTGGGGGCTATGTACGCATGAGGTGACGAGAGTCCATACATAGCTACTAATTATGCTATTGTCCGGGTAGTCTAGGACCCATATCATGTTATGCTTGCAATGTTTGTACCCTACTTGTAAACTTAATTTCTTAAGTCATATTGAAATTTGATAAAGGAATTGCAAAAGATTAAATTTCACTTACTTGAAGTTGTGAATGGGACTCTTAATTGTTATTGAGAATTTGTGTTTTCTTTAAAGTATTTTTTTTTGTGGAGCGGGTCGAACGTCTCGGTAGAAGATAGATGCATTTATAGTTTGTGTCGTTCGACGCTCGGTAGTGCACAATTTAAATATTTTATGTTGGATCGTGTCGTACGACCTTGGCATAATTTGCGCATGATAAATCTTTGGAACCATTTATAATATATTGCTTCATTGGCTTGAGATATAAATTGTTAAATGATGAAAATAAATTTGGGACTTAATGTTTGTGAAAGGATTATTTACTATTTCACGTTATTGAGTTTTCAGTATTATTCATGTAATCCATGCTTAATTATAATTTTGACATATTATTGTTAGCCCATAGTAAGTGTCAAACTCGACTCATCGTCACTACTTCTTCGAGGCTAGACTGGGTACTTACTGGGTACATGTTATTTATGTACTCACGCTATACTTCTGCACTTAATGTGCAGTATCAGAGACATGTGCATCAGGGTATCAGTCGGGCGCACACGATTGACCCCTGTTACGAGACTATACGGTGAGCTGCCTTCCAAGCCGTTCTACAGCAGCCGGAGTCTTCATTGTTCTGTCTATTTCATTTCAGACAGTAGAGTAGTAATCTTTTGTATATTCTACTAGTAGCCCATACTCTTGTGACACCAGGCCTTGGCACACACTAGTAGACTTGTGGTTTTGGTTTATTTCATGGTTACGATTGCACTTAGTTGCTTTCATTTTGTTTATTTTAAATCGGTATTTTTTTTAACTTTTTTAAATTAAGGAAAATTTAATTACTTCAAAATTTACTAAAAAGAGAAATCATGTGGTTAGTTCGTTATTGGCTTGCCTAGCGGTGACATTGGGCTCCCTCACGACCTATTATAGAATTTGGGTCGTGACACACGAGGTGACGGGTGTCCGTATGTAGTGACTAATTATACGTATGTCCGGATAGTCTAGGACCGAAATCATGTTATACTTGCGATGATTGCACCCTACTTGTTAATTTAATTGCTTAATTCATATTGGAACTTGATAAAGAAATTGTAAAAGGTTAAACTTCATTTACTTGAGTTTTGGACGGGTCACTTGACCGTTAATGATAATTGGTATTTCCTTGGATATTAGCCTCTTAATAAATCTTGAATCAGTTGTTTTAATGTATTTTTATCTTCATGTGGAGCGGGCCGAATACCTTGGTAGCAGATAGATCCATCTATGATTCGTGTCGTTCGACCCTCGGCAGCTCACAATTTATATATTTGTACGTTGGATTGGGTCGTACGATTTCCGCACAATTCGTGCGTAAAAATTCTTGGAGTCCAATTATATTTGACATTGTTTCATTGGCTTGAGAGATTTATTTGTTAAATGATAGAAATTAATTTGGGATTTACTATCAGTGAAAGAATTGTTTATTTATTTCTTGTTATTGAGTTTTCAACTGTATATACATAATCCATGCTTAATTAAAAATTTGGAATTTTATTGTTAGCCCATAATAAGTGTCGAAGTCGACCCCTCGTCTCTACTTCTTCGAGATTAGACTTGATACTTACTGGGTACACGTTATTTTACGTACTCATGATACACTTGCTACACATTTTGTGCAGGTACATATATGTCTAATGGTCTTGTGGGCGTAGAGGCGCGGCTATTGCGGGAACGTAGGTGAGCTGCATCCCATGTAACGAGTTCGCAGCACACAGAGTCTCCATCAGAGTTATTTACATTCTCCTGTCTAATTTATATTCTAGATAGATGTTGTATTTTATCATATTTTCCTAGTTAATGCTCACGCGCTCGTGACACCGGGTTTTAGGGGTTCCTACTGAATGTTTAGTATGGTGGTTCGCGTAATTATCATTTTGTCACCCTGTAAATTCTATTTCATACTATTTAATTCATGGAAATTATGATTTCAAAGGAATAAAAATGAGCGATTAAGTGGATCGAACATAGTTGGCTTGCTTGATGGCGGCGTTAGGCGCCACCACGACATATAGTGGATTTTGGGTCGTGACACACTTGAACCTTAAAAGTGAATCAACTAGAGTTAATTCACGAATAAGTATCTTACACCTATCCAATCAACCCATATTTTCTCCCTTTGATATCTTCTTGCTTACTCTTGTTGCAATTGTCAGTAGCCAATAGTTAGACATTTAGTTAATTTTAGTTTTAATTCACACAAATCTAAACTGTTGATCATCTTGAATAACAATTAAGCTGTAAATTATGAAAATATTGTTTAACTCCAATCCCTGTGGATACGATCTTTTTCTATACTATATTCGACTAGCGAGCATAATTTTGTATGGTGTTTTTAGCTCGTCAATGTTGTGTGTGAATGAGTATTCTCTTCTATGCGAAGTGACAATGTGCCGACTGCTCTATTTTTTTATTTTTCCCCATCATTTCAATTTTTTTCCCATTTTCTGTGTGTTCGCACGATGATATTATAATCTTATTTACCTACTCTATTCTAAAAATACCACGACATAATTTTGATATCATGAGTAATTGATATATTTGGAATTGCCTACTCGGATTCTATCGGAAAAAACTGACGTTTCTTGCCCCTTGAATTAGAAACTACTGTTGTTGACTCAATAATTCAACCGTCACACATTAACTAGGAAGTACAAAAGTCGTTTCAGTTTTCTTGTCGTACGGCAAATATAAGAATAACATACAGCCAAAAATAACTCTATGGGGGTAGAGATACTGATATACTTGACTAATCTAATTTTGTAAGTGTGGACACACAAAGATTGTGAAGACAAAATGCCGGTACACTCCAAATAATCTTCGCCACTGTAATTTATGCACAATTCATAACTACTGTTTCTGCACAATCGATAACTACTGCTCTAAACATTGTTGAATACTATTACCATAATCATTCGCTCAATTAATAACTAAGGGGTCGTTTGGTATGAAGTATAAGAAGGTATAAGGGTGGTATAAAAATTTAATACCACCTTAATATTATGTTTGGTTAGCAAACTAGGTATAAGTTATCCTGATGTTAATTTTAACACTGGGATAACTTGTATCTTATAGAAGGTGGGGTAATTAGCACCGGTATAACTTATACCTTCTTCTTAGAAATTATGCAATTGTCATTCTTAATACAACATATCAAACAATGAATAAAAACCAATCACAGCATAACTAATTTCAGTATAACTTATCTCAATATAACTTATAAATATGCCGGTATAAATTATATTCCAACCATTTATCTGAAGTATATTATTATCATTTTGGTAACGAAGTTCGACAATGTCTTTCAATGAAGATTATAATTTACTCATTAAGTTTTTCAATCCACTCTACATTTTTATGTTCTGCTTGAAGCGACTATGCATCTAACATTGCTACAACATTGTAATGATCAGGAGGAAAAAAATATCCCAGTATAATTTTGATGGACGTGTACTCAGTATTACCAAATTTATTATATTATTATATTTTCACCGTTATCCAAGTCCTCTTCTTCCCCTCCAAAAGATACGATTTTGGAGTTGAATATGGTAGCACAACAGCTTCGACCAAACCAAGTCTTTTTCCTTTCATTAATGATGGAAATTCCGGATACTCTTTTCACTAATTATCATGTTTTGACAATTTGTATATGGTTTAAGTTGGATTTCTCATAACCAACTATATATATTTGTGCTCGAATAAGATTGGTGTTGGCTAATTAAAATTTCTTGGGAAAGAGTTGAATAATTAATTTTATCATAATTATTATTACTCATAATATATTATTCAAATTCTTCTTTGGTCCCCATTTAGATTTCCTTTGAAATATTTTTTGTCAGGTCAGTGACTAACGTGCCGTATGTTATATTTTGTAAACCTTGCAGTATGATCGATCTGGAACGGTGATTGAATTAATGGCATCTTTTACTCCTATAATTTGTTAATCAGACTTTTGTTATGTTTTGTGAAATTGAAGTCACTATTTGTTATTATCTGAAAATAAAGTCATTGTTTGTTCGTTTGTACATCCAGGATGTCATTTTAATTGGAATTCAATTTGTTGACAATCAAGTGGTAACTTAAGGGGGGAAAAGGCTGGTAATTTTTTTAAAAAATTGATCAACAACTAAAAAGTCTATTTAATCTTAAATTTCTGATCCAAATATCTGCTTCAAATATAATATCTTTTACTCTTTGCTCTCTTGGGATTCTTTAATAGGGAAATAATTTTGGACTGTTTTTCACTACATGTCGTCACCAAATTTTCAAGCTTTTGGCCATTTGGCTTCACTTTATTGCAGATTTGATCATAAATTGGAAGGAAATCATTTTTCTGGGTAATTAGACAAAACACCAACCACTATCATCATTAGTTGGTAATGTCTTCCTTCTCCCCTCTTTCCCTTTATCACAAGCAGCCCATAATTAACTATATATGTTCCCTTTCTTTCTTGAAAAATATTTTGTGACTTTATGGATATAGTATTATTTCCTAATCCCGAATCATTGAAATACAGCTCTGCACAGATTAGGGGCATATACACACGAGATGAATGAAGAGTATCAAAAAAAATTGAAATGGTTTTGAGTATCTTTGTCACGATCAAAAATTTATCTAGTCGTGATGACACCTAACTCAACCGCTAGGTAAACCAATTAACAATTATCTAATTCCAGAGAAGTTTATAATACAATTAAATAGTAAAGTTACTGAATCTTATACATTTTCCCCAATAATTGGTAGTACAAATCATGAGCTTCTAAGAATAGAGTTTACAAAGTTGAAATGAAGTAAATACATCATCTGTTTGAAAAGTACATAAACAGAGTTTTATAGATCTAACGCTACCATGAACAAGAGGCAGCTACAACCGGGACGCAAGTATATCTTCAATCCAGCTCCCATCGAATACAGCAACATCAACAGCCAACATCACCGACCCCATGTACTTAGGAAGTAACAAACCTAACCTTAGGTTGAAAGTAGTGACAGGCTAGAACAGAGGTCGGGTCCAACACAAATAACCAACAACAGTTCATAACAATGCAAGGCAAGTAATAAACGAAGTAACTCGGAATTTAAAATGCTCAGCTTATTTATAATTCCCGAAAAATAATTTTGCTTTTCAAATATATCAGTGAAATCCAAATCCTTTACCGAAATCGTCAAAAAATTATGAGATAGTTTGAAAATTGTAGTTTCCCCAAAATCCCTTTCAACAGGTAAATGTTTCATTTTCAGATAGCATGAGGAGAGTACATCTATTCCTACATGTCAAGATACAGGTAAAATCATGAATGTTACCAATCCGGGTATATAAGAAAATGCATCTTTATGCATGTATCTCAAATACATATGTCAAATGAAGTGCCTCTGAATGATGAAATCATGAACTCACACTCTCAGAGTACTCAATCTCACTGTCTCGCATTCTCTGTTACCGTGATCCATACTCAGCACACTCAATCACTAAGCACTGTACAATACTCATTGCCGCGTGCAACCCGATCCACATATATATAGCCATAGGTTCGTTGCAGCGAGAAACCCGATCCATATATTTATATCCATAAGGCTTGTTGCCGCGTGAAACCCGATCCATATATTTATAGTCATAAGGCTCATTACGGTGTGCAACCCAATCCATAACATATATATATAATCAACTGCGCTCACTCGGGGTATGTGAAGACTCCGAAGGATCCTTCAGCCCAAGCGCTATATCGCTGCGACGTGAAGCCCAATCCCATAAAATATAATCAATATAACATGATGTGGCGTGCAGCCCGATCCCGTAATATCACTCTCACTCAGGCCCTCGGCCTCACTCAGTCATCAATCTCTCCAGTCTCACTCACGGGCTCACAATGTCATGAAACTAGCCCAACAACAATGATATAATGTATCAATGAATAACAACTGAGACTGAGATATGATATGAATGCATGAATATGACTGAGTGCAAAATATCAATGGAATTAGTAAAATGACAGCAAGAAACGACCACTATGGGTCCCAACAATATCGACATAAAGCCTAAACATGATATATAGCATGATTGACAGCTCAATTAATTTATCACATGGTGAAAACACGGATATCAACAAAATAGGACCACTATACAGTGCCATGGAAACAACAGTCCCAATTCACATGGTGCACGGCCACACTCCCGTCTCCTAGCATGTGCGTCACCTCATACCAATCACATAAGAGGTATTTCGAGGTTTCATACCCTCATCACTAAGTTTAGAAGAGTTACTTACCTCGAACGAGCCAATTCTAATTCCGAGCAGGCCAAGCGATGCTCCAAAATGCCATCATGCGCATTCCGACCTCCAAACGGCTCGAAAATAACCAAAATAGCTCAAATACATCAAACAATGCTAAGGGAACTAATCTCAATCGAAAAAAGTCGAAGCTTTAATCAAAATCCCAACCCGAGCCCGCACCTCGGAAATCGAAAAAACTCACAAAATCAACAATCCACTAAATTACGAGTCCAGCCATACTAGTTTCATTCAAATCCGACTCCGAACCGGTGTTGAAAACTCAAAAATTCATTTTATGAAACTTTAGGCTAAAACCCCCAATTTCTCTTTAAAATTCATCAACTAATTGCCAAAAATGAAGATAGATTCGTGGAATAAGATCAAAACCAAGTGTAGAATACTTACCCCAATCCTTATGATGAAATTTGCTCCAAAAATTGCCTTAATCCGAGTCCCACATCTAAAAATATGAAGAAAAAACCAAGACCCTCAATTTGTAGCTTCTGCCAGCATTTTCGCACCTACGGCACATTAGCCGCTTCTGCGACATAACCTCTTCTTTTGGGGAATTATCTGAGAGCTCGACCCTCGCACTTGCGGACAAAATATTCGCTTTTGCGCCATCGCAGGTGCAAGCCACCATCCGCACCTGCGAAATACCTCGCTCCTGCGCTCCATCACCTCGCACCTGCGCATCCATATGAGCCCAAATCTCCGCTTCTACAGTCTTCCTAACCTAGAACTAACCTCGCCTTTACGATGCCTTTGTCGCTTCTGCGGCCATCGCACCCGTGCAAAACCAGCTGCAAGTGCGAGCACACTAGAACCAGCAGCCTTCAGCAATGTACTATGCAACGGAAGTTATCTGTACCTCATCTGAAACTCATCCGAGCCACTCGGGACACCGTCCGAATATACTAAAAAAGTCCAATAACATAACACAGACCTACTCGAGGCCTCAAATCATGCATAACAACATTGAATCGATGAATCGCACCTCAAATCGAACTTAATGAACTTTGAACTTTTCAACTTCTAAAATGCGTGCCGAAACATAGTAAATCAATTCGGAATGAACCCAAATTTTGGACACAAGCCCCAAATGACATAACAAAGCTATTCCAACTCCCGAAACCACAATTTGAACTCGATATCCACAAGTCAACTCTCAGTCAAACTTTTGAACTTTCCAAGCCTTCAAATTCCCAATTTTCACTAATTTGTGTCGAAACTTCTTGAAACATCCAAATGAAAATCTGGGCATATGCCCAAGTCCAAAATCACCATTCGAACCTAACGAAAACATCAAAACTCTGTTCCGGGGTCAAATTCACAAAAAGTCAAACTTGGTCAATTCTTCCAACTTCAGTCTTCAACAATGAAATTCATTCTTCCAAGTCGATTCCTAATAACCTGAAAACCAAAACCGACGATTCACATAAGTCATAATACATCATACGGAGCTACTCATTCCCTCAAACTACCGAGAAAAGTGCAATTGCTCAAAATGACCGATTGGGTCGTTACATCCTCCCCCACTTAAACATACGTTCGTCCTCGAACGTGCCAAGAGTTGTTCCCAAAGCCATCAAGTCGCCGTATAACCTTACCATGCACATACCTGGGGGTGATCTCACGTCACCCTATCCCATATAGGTCTGATAACACAATATAACTGAGATTTTCTTAATTCAACATAGTCCATAATCCTTAGAATCCAATTTCCAATATTCCAACTACCAATATACCCTCATCACCCTGAAACCAAATCATCACACTACTCTCAGAACACACAAAAACCTGAGAGTAGATCTTTTTTCACTAATAAGTTTGTTTCCTTTTGCAGGCACTATGGATAGTTTCAGAGGATTGTTGCAGTTACAAGGTGTGGTATTAGAATCTCTAATGCTCAGTCCCTTGCAAATGCAACAATTCTTCTAGGCCTATAAGAAGGGAAATATCAAAATAGCTCACCTACAACCACACATGACATACAGGATCCACAAGTTTCACCAGGGGTCACATACCTCCAGATATAACAACAGCAACAAGAATAGCAAAAGACCAAGTTTGGACAAATCAAAAACTAAGACCCCACACACCCAAGATGTCATCTCTTCTGCTTTCTCACCAGCAGCAACTGTATACAAAGCAAGCTGCATTTTGTGCAGAGGTTCCACAGGAAAACGATAGGGATTCAGACCTATGTTTTCAACAAAATAAAGCCATCAGTTTCAAGCAGCAAAGATCACATGCTGCAGCAGCAATACAACTAGCCATAATTCATCTGCAAACAATGCAATCTCCAAGATTTCTTGGATGACAACAGTAGGAAAATGTTCACTCTTTTCTGTCAAAATAACCAGGTAGAATCAGCATACATGGCCATCTTCTAGGGTCCCTTTTGGTAACTTTCTTCAACTAGGCTTTCTGTGGTTTCTCTTGCAAAGCAAAGTTGAAGAATGCCTGGACCATGCTCATTTTTTGTCATACTCCATAGAAAGTTGTATCTGGAAAATGCACTTCCAACTAAGGTGCTTAGTAAAGTTAGGATCAATTGAGCCTTTTTGTATAGTTGACCTAGGCATTTTTCACCATATTTTTGTATACCCAATAACCTACCAATGTTGGATAGACAACTGGAGTTTCTCCATAGGTCTAACTTCATATAGAAATTTAGGTCCATTTGGTTGTGTTTTTGGATGATCAAGTGTACAATCATCCCTTAGGAGGTAAAGTTTATGTCCCCTTCCATTGTTGTAATTTACTTTATATTTATGAAAATTAACACTAGGCACAAGGCCTAGTGGATTTTGATTAAAAAAAAGTTTCCAATATTCGGAACTTTATATAAGATCAAAATCTCGCATCAACACTCTGTATAAGTCTAAACAAGTTGTGCCAAACCATAACCATAACCCAAGTTACAATCACAGGATATACCACATAACTCAAATACGCATAGCAAAATTTCTTATCGCAATAGCTACTCAAAACAACCCAATTTCGGTAATAAACCTCATATATAACAAAACCTCATTCTAAAACCTTCGTACACAGCCAATAATGAAAGAACAGGCAGAAAATCATAACCATTCATCAAATCAACAAGCCATGGAGCTCCCTCTCCTTCAACAAGAACTATAGCCAATTCCTAAGCCGACTCCCGATATTATCCTTCCAAATATACCGCAATCAAATCCGATAACACCCATCCTAGATCCGACGAATTCATCTTATCGAATACCAACTACTATACTGACACGCAACACCAATACTACCCAGAGCCACAAACCGTGCAATCCATGCACCAATAAGCAACAATCCAAATGTACTCAATCACAAAAATTACTCAAACAAGAGAACCGTCCCGCAAGCTCAACGGGTACCACCACAACGCAATGCTAAGAACCCATCACACACCGTAGAACTATCACCCAACTCTAACACAAAGGTTTATACCTCAACATAACTCTGCTGTAATGCGCGACCCCATGCAAAATTTGGTATATATCTCGAGCCACCCTGCACAAAATCAATAACCACGCAAAATTCGACATCAAGTACCCAAAGTGCATTACCATAACCACGGAGAATCCAATGACACGATGCCACCCAAAACTCGAAAGGACATAACCGATGCGCAATCAATCATGGAATACCTAAATACTCATCTCGCTGAAATTCCGCTATAAGTCCCCAATAGAACCACATCATGTGTGAATATAAACAAATCGTAATCCTTCGTAGCATAGAAGAGTAACTCATGGAACATATCCAAACATTAACAAACTTGACTCTAACTAAATGGCACACCCTCAACAATATCAGTATGAATTCAACCAACCTGACCCGGTGTATAATACATATCCCTAATTGGGCCAACCAATGGACCCCCAAATCGATTCTGGTCACCCACAAATAGATAAATAACCCCCCAAAGGTCCACAATGACTAAATCACAACACATACTATCATCTGGATAGCTTTGGCCACAACTTCACAGTCCACAACAATGAAACAATCTGTTTTTGAGAACTCCCAGTCTCCAAATCCATAAACACACGAATCACCTTATCTGATCCCAACTTCACCGCCCAAATGCCTAACACATCTCTCATGGACGATCATCCCACGAGGAATACTTCTCTAATTCTTCCGTGCCACATAGAAATATCTGAATATCAGCAGTCGATCAACCAAGAGAATACTGCAATACCAAATAGTAATATCACTCACCTAGTCATCTGAAACCGTCCATGTTGTCTAAGAATTCATAACCCTTCCTTCAAAACTGAATCGTGATCTTGCACATGCAAATCTCAATCTCCCACAACACACTACACCGATCATAGCATCACAAGAAAATCACGAGAACCTCATAATCAACTCTGAGTCACAAGCAAACTACATACTCAATTAGCCAGGAACCTTCTATTTGATCTCCTCCCAGAAAAAAATCACAATACACAACATGTCCCACACACTGGTAGGAAATATACACTTCGAATCGTGGTCGTAACCATCGAGAACTCTTTGAAACCCATTTGCACATAATCAAGCCATCAGAACTAAATATCTCTAACTCAACCAAGCCACGCAAGTCGCCAAAACCCAAGAGCATTGCCACAGAGCACCTGTAGTAACCCTCCACATCATAAGAACCCAAAGAACCGATTATATCCATTACTTTGTTGATCCAACCTACTATCAAGCTATCTTAATTCCCCGAGTTCCTTCCAAATTGCCTTCCAATTGATATGTCTCCTTGCTGGAACACCACGATCCTTAACCAAAACTCACCCCACGAACTCTAGCATAAAACCACCCCGTCCTGAGGCCCGTAAGGCGCTGAATTCTCTCTTAAGCACCCCAAAAGTACCACAACCAAGATACCCACTCTGAAGAGACCTTCTGTGAATCCAAAGACGTTTCCTTCACCTTCTTGAATGCTGAAATGTAGATTCCCTAATGATATAGAAATGCCACAAGTTTCGACATTATCCAATGTGAATCTCAGTTTCTAGCCATATACAAATCCTGTAAATTCCCAATTGCTACATATAAATCTTGAATTCATTAGAACCATTCTCGAGAGTCGTCCACTCTACTCCAATCTCAACTTAACCGACCAAACGGATCGAACGACCTGTGCCCCATTAGCATGCCAACACCCTAATAAGTAATCCTACCTTAATGCGACCAAGAAAATTCCTACTCCTTGCACACCACATCTTTCACAAATAACCACTCATTCATTCCATGCTTTCCACATACCTATAAAGTGTAATATAACTTGTACCTAGAAATTCCCTTACCCGAGTCATCCTCAATCTCAACCACCGCGAGCCATAACTGATTCAAAAGTATACCTCAAACCAAAACCAATAAAACACATAACCATGCAATCAACTCGTCGATAGCAGACTCTCCCCCACTTGGCTCAAAGACATTGATCAAAACACATAATAACTCAAAATGCCCATACTCTATTACTGCCACGATACCATAGTGAAATTCAACTGAATCCTTCATAAGCTCACATACACAACCCACATAGTTCCTCAAATCATCTGCAATTCTCGTATTCACCCTAGTAACATCCAAACCAACTCCGACAAGTGACCAAAACTCAAATTGCAACACATATAATTCACTGGCAAAAGGGAACTCTCTACAAAAGAACATAGGTATCATACAACCTCAGGACACCCCGAAGGAGGTAACCCACCTTCTTAGCCTCAATCTTACATCTCTTCATACCCTTTCACAACCACAATTACTACACAATCGCTTAATCTTCCTGAGTCTGATCTCAACAATAAGACATGAGAACCTAATTCGTTCCGGCATTAAGCAACAGAAAAGATCTTTCAACACACTCAGAACCATACGTCACATCAAGACAGAAACCAAACACCCACTAGTCATTTCTACATCTTAAGTAAATTTTTCTCGTCATATTCAAACAATCTAAACACATCTCGCAATCACATCATACTCACCACATAGTCATCCAATCATAAATTCCACTAATAGGGACACTACCAGACATATAAGTCCCAAAAGCATGCGTTCACACAATCGAAATATCCATGCTTAAGCTACAGTCAAATCACGGCCTCAAGTCCTCCAAATTGGCCTATCATCAGCACGCCAAATCACATCTCGCACCTCAATCATGGAATCACAAGTCGTCATTGCACAGTCGATATTGAGCGTTCATGTGCGTATACGAATGCATGGAAGGAATTCAAAGAGTTACGCTTCAAGCTGAATCAATGCCGCACAATAAGGAAAGAAAGATAGGAAGTATTTTCTAAATGTCCTGTAGCCTCTCGAAGATAGGTATGGACGTCATCATACCGATCCACAAGACTCTACTAGACACTTGCTCATGACTTGTAGAACCTATGAACCTAGAGTTATGATACCAATCTGTCACGGCCCAAAATCCATTTAGTCGTGATGGCACCTAACCGAACCCGCTAGGTAAGCCAATTAATAATTATCCAATTCCAGATAATTTTATAGTACAATTAAATAGTAAAGTTACTGAATCTTATACATTTTTCTCCAAGGACTGGTAGTACAAATCATGAGCTTCTAAGAATAGAGTTTACAAAGCTGAAATGAAGTAAATACATCATCTGTTTGAAAAGTACATAAAAAGAGTTTTATAGATCTAAGGCTGCCATGCAAAAGGGGCAACTACAACCGGGACGCAGGTACATCTTCAATCCAGCTCCTATCGAGCACAGCAACATCAGCAGCCAACATATACACACAAGGTGAAGAAGTGTAGTATGAGTACAACCGACCCCATGTACTCAGTAAGTAACAAACCTAACCTTAGGTTGAAAGTAGTGACGAGCTAGAACAGAGATCGGGTCCAACACTAATAACCAACAGCAGTTCATAACAATGTAAGGCAAGTAATAACCAAGTAACTCCGAATTTAAAATGCTCAGTGTATTCATAATTCCCGAAAAATAGTTATGCTTTTCAAATATATCAATGAAAACCAAATACTTTACCGAAATCGTCGAAAAATTATGAGATAGTTTTAAAACTGTAGTTTTTCCAAAAAACCTTTCAATGGGTAAATGTTTCATTTTAAGATAACATGAGAAAAGTACATCTTTATGCCTATATGTCAAGATACAAGTAAAATCATGAATGTTACCAATCCGAGTAGTAGAAGGAAATGCATCTCTATGCATGTATCTCAAGTACGCATGTCAAATGAAGTGCCTCTCAATGATGAACTCATGTACTCACACTCTCAGAGTACTCAATCTCACTGTCTCGCATTCTCTCTTACCGTGCTCCATATTCAGCACACTCAATCACTCATCACAGTACAATACTCGTTGCAGCGTACACCCGATCCACATATATATAGTCATAAGTCTCGTTGCGGCGTGCAACCCGATCCATATATTTATAGCCATAGGGCTCATTGTGGCATGAAACTCGATCTATATATTTATATCCACAAGGCTCGTTGCGGCGTGCAACCCGATCCATATTCATATATATAATCAACTGCGCTCACTAGGGGTATGTGCAGACTCTGGAAGGGCTTCTTCAGCCCAAGCGATATATCACTGCGGCGTGCAGCCCCGATCCCATAAATGGAATCAATATAACATGCTGCGGCGTGCAACCCGAACCCATAATATCACTCTCACTCAGGCCCTCGACCTCACTCAGTCATCAATCTCTCCAGTCTCACTCACGGGCTCACAATGTCATAAAACAAGCCCGACAACAATGATATGATGCATCAATGAATAACAACTGAGACTGAGATATGATATGAATGCATGAATATGACAAAATAATGCTAAGGGAACTAATCCCAATCGAAAATGGTCGAAGCTTTAATCAAAAACCCAATAATTGGCCAAAATCCCAACGGGGCCCGCACCTCAGAACCCGACAAAACTCACAAAATCGATAACCTACTCAATTACGAGTCCAACCATACTAGTTTCACTCAAATCCAACATCAAATCGGTGTTCAAAACTCAAAAAGTCGTTTTATGAAACTTTAGGCTAATACCCCCTATTTCTCTTTAATAATCATCAACCAATTGCCAAAAATGAAGATAGATTCGTGGAATAAGATCAAAGCCAAGTGTATACTTACCCCAATCCTTGTGATGAAATTTGCTCCAAAAGTCGCCTCAATCCGAGTCCCACATCTCAAAATATAAAGAAAAAATCAAGACCCTCGGTTTATAGCTTCTACCAATATTTTCGCACATATGACACATTAGCCACTTTTGCGACATAACCTCCGCTTCTGCAGAATCAGCTGAATGCTCGACCCTCGTACCTGCGGACAAAACATCTGCTTCTGCGCCATCGCAGGTGCGACCCACTATCCGCACCTGCGAAAACCTCGCTCATATGCTCCATCACCTCGCACTTGCGCATCCACATATGCTCCCAAATCTCTTCTTCTGCGTTCTTCATCACCCAGAACTCACCTCGCCTCTACGACGCCTTTGTCTGTTTGCGGCCATCGCACCTAAGCAAAACCAGCCGCAGGTGCGATCACGCCCAAACCAGCAGCCTTCAACAATGCACTATGCAATGAAAGTGATCTGAATCTCATCTGAAACTCATCCGAGCCACTCGGGACCCCGTCCGAATATACCAACAAGTCCAATAACATAACACGGACCTACTTGAGGCCTCAAATCACGCATAAAAATATCGAACTGACAAATTGCACCTCAAATCGAACTTAATGAACTTTGAACTTTTCAACTTCCAAAACTCGTGTCGAAACATAGCATATCAATTCGGAATGAACCCAAATTTTGAACACAATCTACAAATGACATAAAGAAGCTATTCCAACTCCCGAAACCACAATTTGAATCTGATATCCACAAGTCAACTCTCGGTCAAACTTTTGAACTTTCCAAACCTTCAATTCTCAATTTTCACCAATTTGTGCCGAAACCTTCTTGAAACATCCAAATGCCAATCCGGGCATATGCCCTAGTCCAAAATAAGCATCTGAACCTAACGAAACCATCAAAACTCCATTCCGGGGCCAAATTCACAAAAATTCGAATTTGGTCAACTCTTCTAACTTAAGACTTCAACAATGAAATTCATTCTTCCAAATCGATTCCGAATAACCTGAAAACCAAAACCGACATTCACATAAGTCATAATACATCATAGGGAACTACTCATGCCCTCAAACTGCCGAGAAAAGTACAATTGCTCAAAACGACCGGTCGGATCGTTACAATCTCTTCCATACATTAATTGTCATTAGCCTGCAGGGTATGTGTTCTCATGATCATTCAATTAGAAGTTTTAGCTTCATTTTGATGCTGAAGAAGAGTATTTTTGCGTGCAGACCTTTTCCGGCGGCACATACCTCCAAAATTTGTAGTATAATTGAAAGTGTTGATGAAGGTGTGATGAGTTTTACCAAGCAAAATACAAAGAATGCAAATTTAATTTGGAGGAGTTCGATGAATGACTACTAAGTCATATTTCAAATGGAAGTTGAAACTCATGCTGAATGCAACAATGGGATTACAAGATCAACAATCAAAGAATTGGCTTGTATTGGTAAGCAATGTTACATGTTTTTATCCTACTTGCTTGGCTAAATATGTTTGAAGCACACATTACTTTGACATTAGTAATGAGGACTATGGATTACTACAAGACTAATATCATGTAGAAGGTTTCGGGATGAAACAGAAGGAAATCAAGAGGAATATAGGGATAATTTATTATGCTGGAAAATGAGCATTTTCTTTTCTTTCTGCACCTTGAAAACTGGAGGCTGTCTTGTGAACATCTGGAATGAGCTATAGTTGGAAAGTATTTAATTCAACATTAATTTCTTAAATCTCATTCTCAGTGTTCTTTTGATTTTCATTTACAGTCCTCTACATTTGCTTTATTAAGTTCTGCAGGTACAAATTTGTTTTTGAATATAGTGTATCCCTTCTTTTTGTTCTTTCTAGATTTTAAATTGTTGGAGTGTTCATGTATTCATTTACAAACAGTATTTATTTCTAAAATTTTACATAGAATCAATGCACAACCACGAGAATACTGCAATACTCAATAACTAATGTATACCAATTTCGAGTTTTACAGGCTTTGACTATATAATATTTACTGTTTTATTTATATACAGTTTAGTTAATTTTTTTGGTGATATTGTGAGTTTTGTACCTAACAGGAGGAAAAAATTATATATGTGTATAATGCATGAAAGTCGTATCTCTTTCTATCTCAATTAAGTTTATAACAGGATCACATGATATTTTTACTATTTTGTTGCGCGGAAAAATGCACTAGTATGTGATATTCTTGTAACAATATAAAATACAATAGAAGACAATATTGTTTAACCAAAGAAAGTGTTAACCTTTTCTTAAAACGAATTAATGAAAAGATGGGGTAAATCCTAACCAAAGATAATTAACTCTAGATCGAAGAACATTAAGTAGAAAAAATCGGAAATGGTTAGATTTATGAACCCGTCGAGATTATAAAATATATCAAATGAAGATAATAGACTTATATTCTCAATGCTATTATTCTACAATACGCTATAAAGAAGAACGAGAATGTGTCTTGTTGACAGCTATGGACTATATCTTTATTGATTTCATGATGGAGATTATAAAGGTTTGGAATAATGTTTTGAACCTTCTCTTGGGTTCCCCCTGGGTTCCCTTCAGAGAAGATTCTTCAAGAAGAAGAAAAAAGAAAAGTCCCCTTGCTATTATTCTCTTATCCTGTAAATATACTAGACGTTCCCCCCGGCCCAGCTGTTCTTAGCCAGGGTGCTTTATTCTGCTATTATACTTTAGGTCGGCCTCCCTAGATGCCTTGGCGTGGGCCTAGCCGTAAAGGCTTTCTGATGGTTCGATCTCAGCCATGGCCGAGATGCTCGTCGTTACGGTGTCTTGTGTGCATCATCACGACTTAATCACCTTCTTGTCGTTCCCTTCTGATGCCTTCCTCCTGATCATCACGTCTTAATCACCTTCTTGTCGTTCTCTTCTTGCCTTCTTCTTACTATATGGGACGATGCTTGTTGTATAACTTACTGTTGAAATGTTCTTCGTCTGTGCGTTTATGGTATAACTTATGTTACTGTTATCTTGGTGCGTCCGGGACTGAAACGAACCGGGACTCGAACTCGAGGTCCTAACGGGAGGAGAAAACCGTCCACCCACGGGACTCTCAAGCTCAAATAATGACGAGGCTGGATGTGAAGCCGACACCGGGTCTAAAGAGTGCAACCGGCGAAGGAAACCTGAATAATCTCCCTCATTCATCAGCTAACCAGCCACCAAGGTAACGAATGATTCCTTATACCTCTAACTCACTTTCCCTTTTACAAAAAAAAAGTGAAACGAAGAGCAGGGACGCCCACCCCCGAGTACGCGAGCCAAGGCCAACTGTCATACCGGCTCTAAATGCCTCCCTACAGCAGCGGGCAAACCGGGAAGAACCCCCCACACCATACCATAGTGCAAATAATAAACAAACGGCTCAGGACGGACCAGCTTCATTAAGAAACAATCTCCATAAGCCGGGGATTGTGCAGCAAGCTCAAAACGCCCCAACACAGGCAGGACGTACCCAATTTTTTGCTCATGTATTTCAAATATATATATATATATATATATATACTTTCAAAATAGTGCATATGCATCATCATTTGACACATAAACACATACAAGTATTTTTCCTAATTCTTCTATAATTTTAAAGATTTTTAAATCAATTTATTCCCATATTTTATTAGATAAACAATCATTAAATGCATCACAAATTATTTTATGATGATTTTATCATTTAACTTCATCATTTATATCCATACTAGATTTTAAATATTTTTGGTGCACTTATTATAATTACATTTTGTATTTTTAAGGTTAAAATTGCACATTTGTAATAATAGCCATGCATGCTTATAATTACTTTATTTTTGTAAAAAAATAACTTTTTTTATATTTTTATAGTGTTAAATAATTGCTATTAACCATTTTTATGCATAAATAATATTTTTACTATTTTACTTATCATTTTTACGAATTATTTTATTAATTAAAAATGGGTATTTAACTAATAGCCCTAAATTCCTCTTATTTTCAGACCGAGGCTACCCAAATCATCCCAAATAACCCCATCCCAACTACTTTAATACCTAGCCCAATCCACCATAGCCCAAACCAAACGACCTCTTTAGTTATAACCCGCTCGGTACCCATTTAATCGACCCGCCCCACTCACATTTCAAATCCTGGTCGTTGATCTCATAAGATCAACGGCCACAGTTCAATACCTCCCTTTAACTAACCAACCCTAACCCTAATCCCCTCATTCCCTCTCACCCGCCGTCACAAAACTCTCTCAACTCCCCCTTTCTGATGTCACGACCCAAAACCCATAAGGTCGTGATGGCGCCGGATACCATTGTGAGGCAAGTCAATCATTAAATAGTTAAGTTAAATTTCCTGTTTTAGAATTTTTGAAATCATTACCTTTCACTTTATTATATGATAACTGAATAAAATCCGCTAAGTAAATACGCCAGTTTAATATTCCATATTTATAAAATACATCTCAAACACATCTCAGAACCCGGTGTCACAAGTGCATGAGCAAATTCTAAGAATTTTTCAATTACTACAAAGCTTGTCCGAAATACAATTGGACAAGGAAATTAAAATAAAATGAATGCAATACGAGGGAGACTCTGTCAGCTGCGGATCGCCTTCGGATGATGTAGCTCGCCTAAGTCTTCAAACCAGCCACATTGCTATGAACGTACCTGTGCAATAAAAATGCACAACAAGTGTAGCATGAGTACGAAAACAACGTGTACTCAGTAAGTATCCCGCCTAACCTCAGAGAGGTAGTGATGAGAGGTCGAATTTGACACTTGCTATAAGTCAGTTTAGTATAATCAAGTGAGATACTAAGCATGAGTATCATAGACAAATTTAATAATAATCAGGGATAAGAAATATCAACTTCTTTCACATTTAACACATTAAATCTTCGTCATTTCGGTTGGCAATTTACAACTTCTTAGGCCAATAAACAGTAATAATTACAGGAAATATGCAACAATCATCATGCGCAAGAAAATGCCGAGGGTCGAACGGCGCGGACCAACAATAATAAAATGTGCATTGTCGATGGTCTAACGGCTCGAATCATAGATGCATCTATCTTCCCCACTCGCGAATCGAACATGCAACGCGGTTAATATAATACTAGGGCTACCCCACTCGCGAATCATACTTACGGCTCGGGTCCCCGTATAAATATACATAAATACAGGGTCATCCTGCTCGAAGAATCATACATGCGACTCAGGCACCCATAGATACACATATTCACACAATAAGTTCACATTTTTATCAAGAAAGCAGTTACCCAGGAAAGTGGTAAAATTCTTCTTAAAGGAACACGAAAAATAGCATTTAAATCTTTGTTTTGAAACTCATTTGCCAAGTTTAATGATATTCAATAATATAACCTTATCAGGAATACAATTATCCACGGAGGAGTCAATTCTCTTTCTAAATGATTAAGAAAGGTACACTCTAGCCTTCTTAGGAAATAAATTATCAATTCAATAGCATTATCAGTCTAATATTATTGGCAGGATCACATGTACAACACGTAAGGCATGCTAGTGGGTCCTAGACTACCCGGACACAAGCATATTAGTAGCTACGCACGAACTTCCGTCACCTTGTGCGTACGTAGCCCCCGCAAATAATAGCATGTATTCATTTTGTTTACCTATGGGGAAAATTCCCCCTCACAAAGTTAGAAAGGAGACTTACCTCGCTCCGAAACTCCATAACCGGCTTCCAAGCCCTCCCGATGACGCAAATCAATGCACAACGCCCAAAACTATCCAAATAACGACAAACCAATGAAAATATACTCTAATATTTGCAACAATTCAAATTATATAAACTCCTATCTCCGCTCAAGGAATTGACAAAAATACCCTCGGGTCCACGTGCCCGGATTCCGAAATTTCTCGAAGATAGATTCTACCCATAGCTTTACTAGTTCAAATATAAAATTTACTAAAAACATTCATGCTCGATTCGTGGTAGAAATCCAAAATACAAATTTTAGGTCTTTCCTCCAAAATCCCAATTTTCCACAATCTTTTTCATGTTTTAATCCATGCATACACCTTGTATTTAACTTGAGATGAGTGGGAATAACTTACCTTGTGATCCTTGATGAAAACCCCTCCTTGGAGCTCCCCACAATCGCCCATGCCAAGTGAAAAATGAAGAAATGGCCAAGAAATCCCGTTTTAAAAACAATCTGCCCAGCCTCATTTCCGCACCTGCGATCCTCATCTCGCACCTGCGATTCCGTAGGTGCGAACAAACTCTCGCACCTGCGGCTTCCTCAGATCCAGTCAAAACTCGCATATGCGCCCCATCGTCAGCATATGTGCCTTAGCAGGTGCGGAAATTACCTCGCACCTGCGCTCCCAACCAAGCCACCAAATTTTTGCACCTGCGGCCAAATCCTCACAGGTGCGGTCACACCAGATGACAACAATCTCAACACTTCTTCAAACTCCAAACTTGATCCATTAACCACCCGGAATCCACCCGAGGCCCCCGGGACCCCGTCCAATTACACCAACCTGTTCCAAAACATAATTTTGACCTGCTCGAGGCCTCAAATCACATCAAATAACATCGAAACAATGGATCGCAACTCAATTCAATCTTTATGAACTTAGAGATTTCAAACTTCCACCTCTGATGCTGAAACCTATCAAATAACATCCGATTGACCCCAAATTTTGCACACAAGTCATATTCGACATTACAGACCTGATCCAACTTCCGAAATCGCATTCTGACCCCGATATCAAAATTTCCACTTACAGTCAGATTTCTCAAAAACCTTCAAATTTCTATCTTTAGCGAAATGACTTCAAAATGACCTACGGACATCCGAATTCAATTTCGATTGCGCTCCCAACTCCAGAATCACTATAGGAGCTATTCCTAGGCTCGGAATCCCAAACAGACATCAATACCACTGAAATGCGCTTCAAGCCAAACTTAGGAAATTTCTTCAAAAATGCTGACTTCCACAATACACACCGAAACGCTTCCGGGTTATCCAAAACCCGATCCGGACATACGCCCAAGTCCGAAATCATCATACGAACCTGCAGGAACCTTCAAATTCTGATTCGGAGGTTGTTTACTCAAAATTCCAATCTTAGTTAATTTCTCCAACTTAAGGCTTCCGAAATGAGAATTTTCTTTCCAAATCAACTCTAAACTTCCCGAAATTCAACTCCGACCATGCCCACGGGTCATAATACCTGAAATGGAGCTGATCAAGACTTCAAACCGCTGAACGGCGCGCTAGAGCCGAAAATGACTAGTCGGGTCGTTACATTCTCCCCCACTTTAATAGATGTTCGTCCTCGAACGTGCTAAGAACTGCTATGGAGTTATCTGAAATCATTGTTTAACACCTCGAGCACCTGCTCGTGCTACCACAACCTAGTTGAATTAGCACTGCCAGGACTGGCAGAGAAATTCCAGTTTCTCTGCCAGGCCTAGTTCCTATATATAAACACCGCATCAACTACCACACGATATACCAGAACATGACTGCATACCTTGGCTGAATTAGCACCATGCACCGCATAATTTATCATCTGAGCTTAATGACACTCCCTGAACCTTAATAGCCAAAATTCCACGAATCTGATGCTCCCAATGCACCTTATGATATATATATACATCTTGCTATAATGCTGGAAATACCACCACAACGGAGGAGATGTGTAGAAATTCCTAACCAGATGTAGAGTTAACCAAACATTGAATCATTCCTCTTGACTAAGACCATCATCTCATTACGAGCCAACAAGGGTAACTGTCCTTTAATGTATTTCACATAATATTATCTCATTTGATCCCTGATCCAATAATCTCGTCTCACCCAGTATGAACTGTTCAGACAACAAATCATCCCAGACATGACCGACAGTCTCACACAATGCCACAATGTGCATAGGCCACAACTCGAACGTGATACATAAGTAAATGACTCATGAAGGGACTACTCGACTCACGCTACTAATATGAACTTTCCTCAGGAAATAGGAAGTAAAACATAAGAAGAATAATTATAGGGAACCGTACTCAATATCCCACTGTTGTGACGCGCAACCCGATCCAAATAACATGCCCGTGGCAGCGTGCCACCCGATCCAAGTAACATAACTGTGGCGTCGTGCCACCTGATCCAAATAACATAAAATTCACGTAAGAAGACACACACCGATCTAAATTGCTCATTACCACAAAATATCGAACATCGGTCACAAACACGCTAAGTGCACAATACCATCCTGGGGAGACTGATAAAGCCATATGCTACAAAACTTAAGCACAACCGAGGTGCGATATATATATATATATATATATATATACACTCTGGATCTCAAGAGCTATTTTGCTCACATAACATCATCACTACGGGGGACCTCAACACATAAGAAATTATCAAGCCATTTCACAACTCACACGGCACAATCATAATATCACATGAATTTGATGAAGACGGAAAAATACCTGATATTCCAACACCCCTCTTTGAGGATCGCCATACTGAAATGGACACATCTGAATCGCATGAAGCCCATAATCTTGTTTAAATCCATCATACACTTCAAGTCGATTCTGCTCGCAATGAACTAGGCTGATAGCCTTACCTAGGTCCAAAATAACCTACTTCCTCTCATAACACGCAAGAACAACCATCATAGCCGGGACAACACCCCACAATCCACAACCAACTGGACCGAACGCCTTCCTGGCATAAATTTTCAAACAAGCAATATTGCAATTCCTTACACTTGGTCTAAATCTTCAATCAATCGGGTGACTACCTGTCACACTCATACCATTTCACGTGGTCACGCTCCCACGACCTTCCACACAAGGTAGCAAGTCTACACATTTACCACTGGCCATACTAACGCTGTAAAACAAATCAAGAACCCATAATTAGGATGCAAAGCCTTTTCCACCAAATATCGATCTCAGGTGACACTGAAGATAACACCAGCTTACTCTGGACTTTCAAATCACTTCTTCTTGCTCATCCGAGCTCATGACATCCTTGTTAACACCGAACTGCAATCTCGATTCTTACTCCCAGTTACACACTGTTTACTGCACCTAACATGCCAATATGAGATTGCGCAAGAATTCCATCATAACTCCTGAACCACTAACAGGAGAAACACCTCATCATATAGAAACCTCTTACTTACCTCAAATCAAGAGAACAATAACAACACTCAAGTGAATTCTCACAATCACCCAACATGCAAATCCTTAAGTAGTGGTCTAAACCACCATAAACCTTCCGGGATCCGCCTACACCTGACAGGCCATAGCACTTNAATTTCCTCAGGAATAATAGAAACTTCCTTCAACTCATAGCAAACTCAACCCTCACTCATCCCGAGTGACCTTGATTCACGAGATCATGCTGCCTAAATCCCGCAACCCGTCTCATACCCTCCTGATAATCTTTCTACAACCCGGAGTTCATTTCTCTCACTCCTCCAATATTATCTTGCACGCTGAAAATAACATAGAACACTCCAATTATTTTCCCTTTCTCAGGAATTACACTACAAAAGCTCAATTAACAATCATACTGCTGTCTTTAACCCTTAAACACCGCGTTCTTAACTTTTGAATTCACTAGGACCGCTATTGACAGTCACCCACTCTGACTGGCCCCGAATACAATCAAATCCAAGGCTCTTCTAGCACATGAACACCCTTTTCAATGAAGCACGTGACTGAGTCACTACCCTATAGCTCGCCCCTGCCTTAAGCATAAATTATGAATCTTCCAAAGCCTAACCCTGGTCCAATAGGGCCAACTTTTGCACACATTCCTCAAATCCCACGCACAATCACCATTTTACTCCTTTCCCTTAGCTGTAATAACTTGCCAACACGTCGACAATCCGCAACCCTATGATAACACACTCCTACGACCTAACTGCAGGTGGTGGGACTCCCCCACTTAGCCCGAAGCTACTCCTTGCATCACTCTAGACCCTGCTGAGATCCTTTCTCCTTCGTTAACATGATTTTGCTTAACCAATCCGTCCAATTCTTTCGAATTCCCTTGTCCGCATTCCCTAAATACTCAAACTCTAGCATCATTCACACATTCTGCCTCCTACCGAATAGCCACTAGAATCCCTCACAGAAACTTGCCAACCACACAACCGCTAACCTACTCACAGGAGATAACCCACCTGTGGAAATCACCAACTGACGCCTTCCAACGACGATGTACTGCACACTCTCTACAACATTACTACCCTATCATGTTACCTTCTTCCTCTACCAACTTTACTAGTCCGTCCGCTCCTCATGGACGTCTATTAAATGCGCTAAAACATCTTCAAATTCACCGCCACATTGTGTCCTTCTTCATTCCTAACAACTCCTCCCTGTTGTATCCAACCTTCCGCAGAAATAACCCATATTTCAACTTAAGCTCGTAGACCCAATCACCATCCACTAAAACTCTCAAACTTTCCTTCAAGATAGGCAGTTGTCTTACCACTGAACTCACGTGCTATGTTGCCACTCTCCCACTTGTTAATCTTATTCCTTTAAACAACTATCTGATTTCCATTCCTTACACCTGGCTTTTTAGAAAAGGGATCCACCGCCTAGCACTTTTCACATATCTTCCTTCATCGTATGCTATCCAATTCAATATCATTCTCTGCAGCTCTTACACCAGTAGATCACCACGACTTCAAACTCTCTGAGGATCATCTTTCTCGAGTTGTCTTTATTAGAAATAACTATTCAGTCCTGAACCACCACACACCTCGATCTCTAACAACCGCTTCTTCACTACTTCACAACACTTTGACCCAATGCAACCGAAGAAACCATAGCACCGACAGACTTAACACATTCCATTCGATCAATGACGGCGATATCACATCACAGGTGAATATCCCACCTCACTTGAAAACACCAAGTCTTACTGCTTTATCAATCCAAAACCTGACCATTTATAGTCCAAATGCCTTTCCTCTGCCGGAACTAAAATGCTGAAATCTCGAAATCACCCTCTGAGAAAACCTCCCTTCAAGCCATTCATCACCCCCAACATATGGGCAAGCATTCTATCATCATAACGACATCACGCAATAACTAATCGTAAACATCATCACTACCTGAGCATAGCCTTAAGGCTCTCAGAAACACAGCTACTGAGCTGAAACAACACAATACTCTTCTGCAGAGCAACGACAGTAGCCTTAATCAACTTCGCAGGGAGAAACATCCCGCACCACACCCATAGCACCATTTCAATTCCTCAAATTCCTTATTCATAGCAAGCGCTTCGCGACGCGTAAGATTGAGTAGGAAGAAACGTAGGCATAAGCCTTAAAGGAATCAGATCGCACGATGAGGAATCAAGAAGGGAAGTACTCCTAATAGCCCTGTAGCCTCTCGGAGATAAGTGCAGACGTCTCTGTACCGATCCGCAAGACTCTACTAGACTTGCTCATGACTCGTGAAACCTAAGGGAACCTAGTGCTCTGATACCATGTTGTCACGACCCAAAACCCATAAGGTCCTAATGGCTCCGGACACCATTGTCATGCAAGCCAATCATTAAATAGTTAAGTTAAATTTCCTGTTTTAGCATTTTTGAAATCATTACCTTTCACTTTATTACATGATAGCTGAAAAAAATCCGCTAAGTAAATACGACAGTTTAATATTCCATTTTTATAAAATACACCCCAAACACATACCAGAACCCGGTGTCACAAGTGCATGAGCAAATTCTAAGAATTTTTCAATTACTACAAAGCTTGTCCGAAATACAATTGGAAAAGTAAATTAAAATAAAATGAATGCAATACGAGGGAGACTCTGTCAGCTGCGGATCGCCTACGGATGATGCAGCTCGCCTAAGTCTCCAGACCAGCCACATCGCTATGAACGTACATGTGCAATTAAAATGCACAACAAGTGTAGCATGAGTACGAAAATAACGTGTACTCAGTAAGTATCCCGCCTAACCTCAGAGAGGTAGTGACGGGAGGTCGAATTTGACACTTTCTATAAGTCAGTTTAGTATAATCAAGTGAGATGCTAAGCATGAGTATCATAGGCAAATTTAATAATAATTAGGGATAAGAAATATCAAATTCTTTCACATTTAACACATTAAATCTTCGTCATTTCAGTTGGCAATTTACAACTTCTTAGGCAAATAAACAGTAATAATTACAGGAATTATGCGGCAATCATCATGCGCAAGAAAATGTCGAGGGTCGAACGGCGCGGACCAACAATAATAAAATGTGCACTGCCGAGGGTCGAACGGCCCGAACCATAGATGCTATCTGCCTCACTCGCGAATCGAACATGCGAAGCGGTTAATATAATACTAGGGCTACCCCGCTCGCGAATCATACTTACGACTCGGGTCCCCGTATAAATATACATAAATACAGGGTCATCCTGATCGCGAATCATACATGCGACTCAGGCACCCATAGATACACATATTCACACAATAAGTCCACATTTTTATCAAGAAAGCAGTTACCCAGGAAAGTGGTAAAATTCTTCTTAAAGGAACATGAAAAATAGCATTTAAATCTTTGTTTTGAAACTCATTTGCCAAGTTTAATAATATTCAATAATATAACTTTATCAGGAATACAATTATCCACGGAGGAGTCAATTCTCTTTATAAATGATTAAGAAAGGTACACTCTAGCCTTCTTAGGAAATAAATTACCAATTCAATAGCATTATCAGTCTAATATTATTAGCAGGATCACATGTACAACATGTAAGGCATGCTAGTGGGTCCTAGACTACCCGGACACAAGCATATTAGTAGCTACGCACAAACTCCCGTCACCTTGTGCGTACATAGTCCCCACAAATAATAGCATGTATTCATTTAGTTCACCTATGGGGACAATTCCCCCTCACAAAGTTAGAAAGGAGACTTACCTCACTCCGAAACTCCATAACCGGCTTCCAAGCCCTCCCGATGACGCAAATCAATGCACAACACCCCAAAACTATCCAAATAACGACAAACCAATGAAAATATATTCTAATATTTGCAAGAATTCAAATTATATAAACTCCTATCTCCTCTCAAGGAATTGACAAAAATACCCTCTGGCCCACGTGCCCGGATTCCGAAATTTTTCGAAGATAAATTCTACCCATAGCTTTACTAGTTCAAATATAAAATTTACTCAAACATTCATGCTCGATTCGTGGTAGAAATCCAAAATACAAATTTTAGGTCTTTCCTCCAAAATCCAAAATTTTCCACAATCTTTTTCATGTTTTAATCCATGCATATACCTTGTATTTAACTTGAGATGAGTGGGAATAACTTACCTTGTGATCCTTGACGAAAACCCCTCCTTGAAGCTCCCCACAATGGCCCATGCCAAGTGAAAAATGTAGAAATGGCCAAGAAATCCCGTTTTAAAAACAATCTGCCCAGCCTCATTTCCGCACCTGCGATCCTCATCTCGCACCTGCGATTCCGCAGGTGCGACCAAATTCTCGCACCTGCGGCTTCCTCAGCTCCAGTCAAAACTCGCATCTGCGCCCCATTGTCCGCATATGCACCTTCGCAGGTGCGGAAATTACCTCGCACCTGCGCTCCCAGCCAAGCCACCAAATTTCCGCACCTGCGGCCAAATCCTCGTAGGTGCGGTCACACCAGATGACAACAATCTCAGCACTTCTTCAAACTTCAAACTTGATCCGTTAACCACCCGGAATCCACCCGAGGCCCCCGGGACCTCGTCCAGTTACACCAACCTATTCCAAAACATAATGTGGACCTGCTCGAGGCCTCAAATCACATCAAATAACATCGAAACAATGGATCGCAATTCAATTCAATCTTTATGAACTTAGAGATTTCAAACTTCCACCTCCGATGCCGAAACCTATCAAATCACATCCGATTGACCCCAAATTTTGCACACAAGTCACATTCGACATTATAGACCTGCTCCAACTTCTGGAATCGCATTTCGACCCCGATATCAAAATTTCCACTTCCGGTCGGATTTCTCAAAAGCCTTGAAATTTCTATCTTTGGCCAAATGACTTCAAAATGACCTACGGACATTCGAATTCACTTCCGATTGCGCTCCCAACTCCAAAATCACCATACGGAGCTATTATTGGGCTCGGAATCCCAAAAGGACATCAATACCACTGAAATGCACTTTAATCCAAATTTAGGAAATTTCTTCAAAAATGCTGACTTCCACAATACACACCGAAATGCTCCCGGGTTATCCAAAACCCGATCTGAACATACGCCCAAGTCCGAAATCATCATACAAACCTGAAGGAACCTTTAAATCCTAAGTCGGAGGTTGTTTACTCAAAATTTTAATCTTAGTCAATTTCTCCAACTTAAGGCTTCCGAAATGAGAAGTTTCTTTCCAAATTAACTCTAAACTTCCCAAAATTCAACTCTGACCATGCCCACGGGTCATAATACCTAAAATGGAGCTGATCAAGACTTCAAACCGTTGAATGACGCGCTAGAGCCCAAAACGACCGGTCGGGTCGTTACATCTGAAGAACCCTAACCCTAGGCGTCACACCCCAAATCCCCTCTCCTAATCCTCCTTCTAGTGGGATTTCCTTCTTATTTCCATACCATATTAGTATATTCTCGCTACTGGTCGATTCTTTATGATGTTACATAGTACTTTCCTAATCATGGAAAGTATTATCTCTCCGATTTTATTCTACTTCTGGTATCTGGAGAATATTTCGTTTGATTTTGTACTATGCGAGTTTGATATTGTTTGGATTTCTGGGATCTACACCTTTCCTGAAAAACTAGGTTTACCGAATTTCTCTCTTAAATTGATTTCAAAATTGATTTTGCATGCTTTCTTTCCTTGTTTTGTTGTTTATTTTACTTTGTTTCCTTATATGTTTGCCCGATTTTTCTTTTTGTCAATATTCATCTGGCCCTAATTTAGGGTTTTCAGATCTCTTTAGATCAGACCTAAATTAGTTTGATTCTCTTATTTTTAGTGTTATTCGTATCTATATTCATCTATGCTACTATTCTTATGTATATTCCATTGATATTTGTTTTCCTAAAATAAACTAGGGTTTACTTTGTTTTTCTTCAAATATGATTCTTTATTGATTCTGTGTGTACCGCTTCCTTATTTGTGTTTAATTTTACAATTTTCCCTGTTCACTCGATTCAATATGTGCTACTATATAAACCCCTCCCCTTTCCCCTTTAAGACAGAGCTAGAATCACTGTAATCTCACTAAGAAATTTAAGATTTGGCTTTGTGTTCTCTTTGCTATCTCGTTCTATCTCTGGTTTTGGCGGGCTGAAAGCCAAGGCCAAATATTCTGGGTTCTCGACTATTGTGGTGTTATTCTTTCTTTTCTCGCCTAACTATGAGTTACTGTACCTTGGCCATTTTATTCTTATGCATTTGTGACATGTGTCTATGATCCAGTGTGTTTAAAGTTTACCTTTTGAGCATGATTCTGCCAATTTCATATTTGTTCGAGTCTCTTCAGTTCTCTAATTAATAAGGTTAGTTCTGAAACTGTTTGTTTGAATAATGTGAAACCTCTTAGGTGTTAGCTTAATTGCTTCATGTATACAACTTTGTTAGTTCTGCACTTGCCCTGAATCTTTAATAACCTCTTAGGGTAATACTAGAATATTTATTAGTTCATCTTTTCTGAATCTTTACAAAGTTTTTCTTGTTATGCTTGATCAGTGTTAAGCACTTTTCTGTCTCGTGTACCCTGATAACTTGTCCTTTAGCATGTCTTTAATTCATTTTGATTCCATACGATTGTTTGAATTTTTGCTTTCATACCATGTCTAAATGTTGTCTGTAATTGAACAAAGTTGCGCTTAATGCTAGCATGCACCCTTAGCCTAATTAGACCTTTCAGACTTTAACTTAGTAAGTACTATGCATTTCAGCATGAACAACTTTTCAAATCTTGCCAACTTGTTTTCTTAGATTCTTCTTAATGCAATTCTGCCTATTTGTTCAAACCTTTTGATCACGCCCAACTCTAGTCCTAAAAAGGATAAGCGGTCGCTGCAAATATAATCCGGTCTAAAAGTCTGGAGTCGAATCGCACAGAGAACTAAGGTTTCGCTATAATTGTTCAATATCGCAAAGAAGACAAGCTCGACTAAATTTCTAAGTTATAAAGATTAAGATTTTTATCTCTAATTAATTAACCAAGAAACTAAAGCAGTAAATTAACAACTAAAGATACTAAGGGTTAAATTTAGGAGGTCTACAGTTATGATTTTCCCAATTATCGGAATCATTTCCGCTATGTTCCCTATAATTTCGCCTATATATTCTCTAGGCATATTCTCTCGAACTACGCTAGTTGGCTTTATCTAACCGCTCACTATGACCACGTCAAGGCATCGTTATTTCTAAACCTACCTTTAAACTCGCGGTATTGATTTCTCACATACGTTAGGAGTGACGTTGTTCAACAACCACCTAAATATGTATCATTTCTCAAGCAACACATAATAAATAGGCACAGTCAATCGATGACCATTCAATCAACAATAATAAACACGTAGTTGAACAAGTAGAGAAATCCAATGTCTCAATTATATAAAAATATAACAAGAATTTATCCTACAAAAGGTTCCATCAAAACCCTAGATAACAAATTAGTTATTCATAATAGTATGTAAAACTACAATACTAGAAGTCATAAACAACAATGAAAAATAGGAAGAGAAAGGAAAAACTCGTAGAAGAATTCCCCGCCTTACTCTTATTGTGTCTCTGACTCCTTAGGTCGAATTTGTGTCAAAAGTATGTCCAACCTCCTCAAAATACCATTTTTCCATGTATATATGCCAAGTAGGTTCGGGACCAAACAATTATACATTCTCCTACGCGAAAAAGGACAGTTTTTCAAGTCTGGAGTAGCGCGGCCGCGCTAAGACCACGCTAGTGGCCGCGCACATCGAAAAGTTTCTGCCCCATTTGCGCGTCAGGTCCGTGGTAGCGGTTTTAACCGCATTTTTCACCCTGTTCTGTTTTAAATTTGGGAAAATGTAAAACATGAAAGTTTTACCCCTTTGAGTAAGATTTCCAACCATATATTATATATCCCAAATGGAGTTTGGATTAAAGATTTATGTCTATTTTACTAAATAGTGCGCAATATGCCTCCTCGAGTCTTTGTTTGTTCTTAACTATCAAATTTGACCCCCGAACACGATCCCGGCTAAATTCCTTGGTCATTTACTCAGACTTCAAAGATCCAAATAACTTTAATTCATTCTATAACATCTATATAGCTGGAATCAGTCCTACAAGGCATAAAACACATAATTAGTGCAAAACACTAACGATTAAAGCTCAAACTCAATTAAAGGGAAGTAAACTAGAGTATAATAAGAGACTAAAATACGCAATTATATCCTATCATCACCTTGTTGTCTACTATTCTGTGTTTTGAACTCTGTTATGTTAGCTTCCTATAATAAGAACATGCTTTAAAATATGTTCCCTGACCATTGCCTCCTTTATGTGTTTCTTATGCTACCTTAAACCCCTATTCTTAGGTACTTTACGTTTTGTCCTTAACCTCCCCAGTGTGATCACTGCTCGGGGTCCATGTGAGACCCTTGTGAACTCTGACACACTGGGGTTTGGTTTCTAATCTCTTTTGAATGGTTTTTGAGCATTTGTTCTCTAGTCTGAGCATTGTCTTGGGTTCTTGAATCCCTTGAGAACTTTGACACACTAAAGATTTGGGTTTCTATGTGCTATGGGTGAATCCTTCACCACTTATTATTCTGTACCTGTGAGAATGAGCCTTGGAGTTGTTATGGGTTGAATTCCTGGGTTGCCCAGGTGTATTTGGGCCTGTTGCAGGCTCTCTATAGCCTATTTTATTCTGTAATTCATTCATTAACCTGGTCTGTAATGATTTTGGTAATAACATTCTGGGGTATTTAGTAAAATTGGGAAGGGATTTCTTATTTTCATTTGCAAAGTTGGGTAGAAATCCTGCCTATAAGTTCTCTATTGTGTTGTTGATCCTGCCTATAAGCTCTATATTGTGTCGATTCTGCCTATAGGTTCTACATTGTGTTGTTGAAGTTACATGCTAGAAATCCTTCCTATAGGACCAATGCTTCGATATGTTAGAAATCATGCTTTTAGGTGTATTAATATCTCCAGTAATTATGTGTTAGCAACCATGCCCATAGGATCAATAATTGGCTTAATTATGCTATGGTCCAAAGCGTGCAAATTCCTGCTTGTATACTGTTCAGATTATAGAAATCATGTCTATAGGTTTTAAAATCAGTTTAACTGTAGAAATCATGCTTATAGGGTTTAAAATTAGTTTAATTGTATAAATCATGCTTATAGGGTTTTAAATCAGTAGGATTATCATCTCACTCATCTTTTTAAGAATATGCAATATTGTGTTAATTATCACCACTAGAAACCATGCCTATTGGACTCGATTAACTAATTTTGAATATGCTTCTGTGATTATAACTGTCAATCACCTAGACAACATGTCTATAGTATTAGACAAATAATTCTAGACATATTCTTGTGACTTGTTATTATTTACTATTGTATAAAAAGCCTAGATACTACATTATGCTAAAATCAGTAGGCAAATATATGTAGGTTCTACTAATTGCACTAAGAAACTAATTCTATATACGACTGTCGGTTTGTTCGTTCAACATCACATAGATATCCTTCCTATAGGGTTCTACGATTAATAAATATGCTAAAGTTAATCAGTTGCGTGCATTTGTTGTTTATATGTGGAGGCTAATTTGAGCCCATATTTATCTCTATTTGAAAGTCCTAACTGTTTTGTATGTCGCTTATTATTTTTAATTTTGAGCAACTTAGGTCAAGTCTAGAACCATCCAAAATAGAAGTCCCAATGCCTCCAGGACCATAGGTAAGGGACGGGTAGTGCATGCATAGGACACGAGTTAGAATTGATTAGAGCGCTCTAGGTAAAANCCCCCCCCCCCCCCCCCGTCTTGGGGGAGTTACGAAGTACTATTTATGTTGCACGGGGTGATCATATAGGCTAAAAACCTAGGACCCCCCATCCCTATTAAATTATTCCTCGCTTTTCTTGTTTAGACTAATTCGCATAAGTTAAGTTCAGTCGGGACCCACCATTGTGGACCTCTAGGGGTGCCTAAAACCTTCCTCTCAAGGTAATTTGAGCCCTTACCTGATCTCTGGTGATGCAAACTGGTATAATCTGTTATTTGCTATAGGTTCTCTAACGCACCTTAATCCATTAGGTGGCGACTCTCCAACAACCTATTCCTTTTCCCTTCTCTCAAAAGGAGTTGTCAAATGTCGAAATCCGATTTCGTGAGAAATAGGGGGCGCGACAGCATGGCGACTTTGCTAGGGATATCCTTAGGCTCTTACCATAACTAACTTATTTTGTGAATTAGTCTTTTTCAATAAGTATGTCTTTATTATTTTTTCTAATACTTGTACATTCCTTTCCCATTCCCACTTTACATGGACTTATTTGCCATCCTTCGTTTAGTTTGGCTGCAACATTATACTTACTAAATTCCCCCTTTCCTATTTTTATCGCTTTTTTATGGAAACTAACTCCTCTCTTTGTTTTCTTTCTTTCCTGCCTTTACAATTATTAAATACCACATTTATCGTTTTCATCATGGAAATACTTGACAATGTGTTATTTTTCTTTTGCATAAATACATGCTCAACATCATATTCCACTCGTGCATAATTAATACCATAGCGGCACTTGATGAGTGTCCGCGCTCTTCCTATATTACCCTTTTTGAATTTGGAAAGGCTTATTTACGGTAAAACTAGTCGATCAGCGGTGCAGTCGCCGGTTCTGTGCCTTTCCCCCTAGTTGTCCGCTTGGGGGTACCAGTCTAGACTTCTATAGAAACCCTACTCTGATAATAATTGTACATGCATCATGATCAAACCTAGCATGGGTTAATATTTTGTCCGCATAATAATCCTCTAAGAAAAACCCTGTCCAAATCCCACCGGGATTTCCATAATCCCAACGGGCGCAACTACGACATGTCATTATTTGGAGAAACAAATGCCGATATGCTAATCGTTAATGTGCAAATAGTCTAACTCGGAGGGGAAAAGGGTCTAACTTTGTTTATTTTGCAGAAAATGAGGCGCGAAGTCCCCAGGTTCGGCATGGTCCGAAATATACCACCATTATTGCTGGATTGGTAGGAAAACCTTTCGCCAAGCGACAAAAATTATGTGAAAAGGGTTCTCGGAAAATTACCCTCCTTATTAGACATCCAGTCCAATAACATGTTGATCGAGGCTGCTACCATGTTCTGTGACGGAGAAAGGGTTGTATTCCGTTTTGTCAATATAGAAATGACTCCTCTCTTGGAGGAAATAGGAGGATTCGCTGGATTACCCTGGGATAGTCCCGATTTGTTATTTCCAACAAATCGCACTCCCAGGGGGTTTCTGAAAATGATGGGTCTGAGAAAGAATGATGACTTGGCATGCTTGAAGAAGCCCTACATACCCTTTGACTTCCTCTACGAACGATATGGACACAACAAATCTTATCGCATTTTTCATGATGAATTCTCCATCACTTCCCTGGGTTGGACTCATCATAGGGTTTTCGTATTCATCGTCTGTTTTCTGGGTATGATAGTGATTCCAAGCCAAGAGGACAGGATTCACACCAGGTTGGCCATGGTAACCAAAGATCTAATGGAAGGGATCGAGGGACAAACATATATTATCATTCCAATGATTGTAGCAGAAATGTACCGAGCTCTGGATCGTTGCAAGAAAGGGTTCAAACATTTTGAGGGTTGTAACTTGCTGCTGCAGATTTGGTTGTTGGAACATCTTCAGAGAGGCCAATATCGCCAAGAATTCCCACGAAGACTATGGAATTACCACATAGCTTTCCACCATCCGAAAAGAATGGCCTTTATCCCAGACAGGTTTGCACAACCACAGAATGCTATAGAATAGGTATAATTTTTCAACAATCTGACCGAGGATAAGGTTCATTGGATGTTTGAGTGGTTCCCTACTAGCAAATTCATCATCAGATCTAGGCATGTTCCGCATTTGGTGTTGATTGGGTTAAGGGGCATATATCCCTATGTTCCTATTAGGGTCATGAGACAAGCTGGTACAAAATAAGTCATACCGCGAGTCTCCAAAATGGGTCATTACAAAGCAGATTTTCAAGACGATGCCATTCCATACAAATGTGAGGCCTATCACATGTGGAATTTGAAGATTATTTTGGAAAAGTATACCATCGAGCCATATCGATACCACGCATGTCATAGCAGGAATAGTCGAGACAGGGGTCGGTCAAGGAAACAGGGTCATAGATGAAGTTGTTGAAGCACAGGTGAAGTATAATAGGCTACGCAAAAGAGCCCTCGAGTCCAAGTCCAGTCATTTGGAACAACCCAAGATTGACATGGAGTCAATTAACGAGTTGAGGGAAAATGTCTACAAATCGAGAGAAAGGTTGGAATATCTGGAGCAGGGTCCAATGGAATTAGAGGGGAAGATGAGGAAAATAGTCATAGACTGTCAGGATGTAGAGGGAAACGAAGGAGGACACCTAGCAAGGGCGTATCTACTGCTGGACATGCGCGACCTGGGGAATATAATTGACGGAGCCAAGAAGGCCAAGCTTGGAGAAGGTCCCTCTACGACCAAGTAGATTAGGATTATTTATTTTTAGAGTCATTTTAGAATTCGAATGTAATAAGGCAAATGCCATTAGTGACTCATTTGCTTATTGTCGTTTTAGGTTCCTCTTATTTACTATATTAATGAAATGAGACAGTTATCGGCATTACATTTCTCCAAATCTACATGTCGCTAGGCCTACCTCGGGCACAACGAGGGTCCCAAATTAGGACGCGCCTTTATATTTTCGCAATACATGTTTAAATACTGCAAATACCCTTTCAAAACTCCTTACTGACTTGTTTACCTTTTTGTTTTCTTTTTCTTTATTTTTATTATTCCCATCCCCTAAGGTTGGTTCGCATATACTGGCATCATCAGCATATCACACCAGATCCAGAGGCCCTCCACCTCCTCCTCCTCCAAGCAATCCGAGAAGTAAGGGAAAATCTAAAATGGATGATATGAGTGGTATCAGGAAAGACAATGTTGTGCATGTGGAAAATGTTGAAACTTCAGATGGCCGGAGTACTCCGGAATAGAATGATTTGGTCTTAAGGTTGGAGCAGAAAATACTAGAATTGCAAGGGGAGCTTCAGCAGGTCCGCAACTTGGCAAACCTCTCCCTCACCCTAAACTTCTGAGACATCAACCAGCAAAACACTCAAAACCTAGTACCCCCTCAAAATACACCAAACCAACATCCGCAAAATCCTCCCGCTCCCCACCAATACGCAACACCTCCCCAAAATCTCAATCATCTACCAGTACCAACCCCTCCTCAACACCAACATCTTCCGACTCAATACCCGCAAAACACTACTTACCATACTCCTTAACATACCCCACAACCTATCCCCAATCCGCAAAATTCAACTAATGATCACCACTACACTCAAACCCCCGGCATCCACCAAAACAATCTCATAAACATAGAAACCTTACCCCACTCCACTAAACCAACCTCATACGTACCAGAATCCGCCGAGAAGGACCTGCTCATCAAGAATATGGAAGAGGAGCTCAAGAAGATCACAAGCCGAATCTAGGGTACTGACAGGAAGAGCAATCATACTCGCATAAATGGATGGAGAAATCTGTTCAAAGCCCATCAACTCAGATGCAGTCAAAAGATACTATGTAAACTGGGGCAGAATTTTGAGGATCCTCCTCAAAATTCCGAATCAAGTTCAGCCAATGGCATTGCATGCAGAGCAGCCACAAGATCATTCAAAAACTAGGGTAGAATTTTGAGGAGCTCGCAATGTCTCTGATAACGTCATAGCCACTGGTTCATCTAATTGCTTTCTTAATCTACATATTACTATGTTTTGAAAACCATACACGCATACTTTTGAAAAACTTTATTTTTTAGCCAAGTTCTACCCATGGTAACTCAAATAGGACCCTCGGGCAAAGCGGAGCAAAGCAAGCAGACAAAGACACGAACTAACCTCCCCGCAAAACTCATAACTTTTCTTTGGATGAAGGAATAGGTCATAACCACAAGTATCTCATGACGACAGAACTGCCGGGCATAAACATATTTCCAGCTAAGAGTACTTAACTCTTACTCTTACATTTGCATGAGACTAAGCCCTGTCTCAATTCTTGCATAAGGCTAAGCCCTGCCTCTCTATTTGCATAAGGTTAAGTACTGCCTTCTCTTTGCATGAGACTAAGCCCTGTCTCAATTCTTGCATGAGGCTAAGCCCTGACTCTCTATTTGCATAAGGCTAAGCATTGCCTTCTATTTGCATGAGACTAACCACTGTCTCAATTCTTGCATGAGGCTAAGCCCTGCCTCTCTATTTTCATAAGGCTAAGCACTGTCTTCTCCCTACATGAGACTAAGCACTGTCTCGATCCTTGCATGAGACTAAGACCTATCTCAATTCTTGTATAAGGCTAAGCCCTGCCTCTCTATTTGCATAAGGCTAAGCACTGCCTTTTCCCTACATGAGACTAAGCATTGTCTCGATCCTTGCATGAGACTGAGCCATGTCTCAATTCTTGCATGAGGCTAAGTCATGCCTCTCTATTTGCATAAGGCTAAGCACTGCCTTCTCCCTGCATGAGACTAAGCACTGTCTCGATCCTTACATGAGACTAAGACATGTCTCAATTCTTGCATGAGGCTAACCCTGCCTCTCTATTTGTATAAGGCTAAACACCGCCTTCTCCCTGCATGAGACTAAGCCCTGTCTCGATCCTGGCATGAGGATAAACCCTGCCTCCCCATCTACATAAAGCTAAGCACTTCCTTCACGAGGCTAAGCCCTGCCTCTCTATTTGCATAAGTCTAAGCACTGTCTTCATGAGACTAAGCATTGTCTCGATCCTTGCATGAGGCTAAGACTTGCCTCCCTATCTGCATGAGACTACGCATTGACTTCTCCTTACATGGGAATAAGCATTGTCCCAAGCGTTGCATGAGACTAAGTATTGTCTCCCTTTACAAAAATCTTGCTTTGTTTCAAACCTTGCATTATTCTTTCCGGACTAAGCTCTACTCCCAACTCTACGCAAGACTAAGCTCTGTCTTGTCATTATCTCTGGCATCATGTCTCTACATCTCATGGGCTGATATACAGCCAATTTGTCCAAAGGCGTCATAGTACCAAGGCATCATCCTCATAGCCGAAAGACACCATGCCATGACCTAAGGATCTCTCAATCTTGTACATCATTATTCAAAGGCATCATGGTTCGGAGGCACCATCACTATAGCCCGAGAACATCATTTCATGGCCTGCAAATTCCTTACCGCATAATTCATGGCCCGGAACATCATGGTCTAAGGACGTTATCCTCACCGTCCAAAGACAATCTTCATGGTCTAAAGGGAATTTGCATCATGTTTAAATCTAAAAAAATCTATGTGCACATATTGTGTTTTGAGTTTGCAGGCGATCCGGAAGCAACAATTATCATAACATGAGCGATCTATGCTCCAGTTCTCACCCAATGCCCATATCCTCCAATTATTTCAAACATAATCGATCATCATCCGTTACCTAGTCTCACTTACCCATAACCATTTTCAAATCCCGATTGATCCCACCCGGAATATTCTTTCCATTCTTATAATAACTCCATCAGTTCATTTCACCGTTGAATCCAGAACTACACACGACTTGATTCCTATAAGACCAGGGATATGTAGGCAGCTTAGAATCCATAGTGCGGCCTATATCTCTCAAATCACCTCATTCGGTCAAAATCGATCATCATTTCTTTACCCGACAACTCTTTCATCCTTCCCAGATAAAGAAGGACAGTTGTTGATACCTAATTTTTCCCTCATGTATTTCAAATATACATATATACTTTCAAACTAGTGCATATGCATCATCATTTGACTCATAAAGCAAATACAAGTATTTTTCCTAATTCTTCTATAATTGTAAAGATTTTTAAATAAATTTATTCCCATATTTTATTAGATAAAAAATCATTAAATGCATCATAAATTATTTTATGATGATTTTATCATCTAACTTCATCATTTATATCCATACCAGGTTTTAAATATTTTTGGTGCATTTATTATAATTACATTTTGCATTTTTAAGGTTAAAATTGCACATTTGTGATAATAGCATATACATGCTTATAATTAGTTTATTTTTGCAAAAAATAACGTTTTATTTTTTTATAGCGTTAAATAATTTTTATTAATCATTTTTATGCACAAATAATATTTTTACTATTTTATTTATCATTTTTACGAATTATTTTATTAATCAAAAATGGGTATTTAACTAATAGCCCTAAATTCCTCCTATTTTCAGACCTAGGCTACCCAAACCAGCCCAAATAACCCCAGCCCAACTACTTTAATACCTAGCCCAATCCACCATAGCCCAAACCAAACGACCCATTTAGTTATAACCTGCTCGCTATCCATTTAACCGACCCGCCCCGCTCACATTTCAAATACTGGTCGTTGATCTCCTAAGATCAACGACCAAGGAGATCAACGGCCCCCGTTCAATCCCTCCCTTTAACTAACCAACCCTAACCCTAATCCCCTCATTCCCTCTCACCCGCCTTCAGAAAGCTCTCTCAACTCCCCCTTTCTGAAAAACCCTAACCCTAGCCATCACACCCCAAATCCCCTCTCCTAACCCCTATTCTAATGGGATTTCCTTCTTATTTCCTTACCATATTAGTATCTTCTCGCTACTGGTCGATTATTTATGATGTTACTTAGTACTTGCCTAAACATAGCAAGTATTATCTCTCCGATTATGTTCTATTTTCGGTATCTGTACTATATTTCATTTGATTTTGTACTATGCGAGTCCGATATTGTTTGAATTTCTGGTATCTACACCTTTCCTAAAAAACTAGGTTTACCGAATTTCTCTCTTAAATTGATTTCAAAATTGATTTTGCATGTTTTCTTTCCTTATTTTGTTGTTTATTTTACTTTGTTTACTTATATGTTTGCCCGATTTTTCTTTTTGTCAATATTCATCTGACCCTAATTTAGGGTTTTCAGATCTCTTTAGATCGGACCTAAATTAGTTTGATTCTCTTATTTTTAGTGTTATTCGTGTCTATATTCATCTATGTTACTGTTCTTATGTATATTCCGTTGATATTTGCTTCCTAAAAAAACTAGGGTTTACTTTGTTTTTCTTCAGATCTGATTCTTTATTGATTCTATGTGTACTGCTTCCTTATTTGTGATTAATTTTACAATTTTCCTTGTTCACTCGATTCAATCTCTGCTACTATATAAACCCCTCACCTTTCCCCTTTAAGAAAGAGCTAGAATCACTGTAATCTCACTAAGAAATTTAAGATTTAGCTCTGTGTTCTTTTTGCTATCTCGTTTATCTCTGGTTTTGGCCGGCTGAAAGCCAAGGCCAAATATTCTGGGTTCTCGACTATTGTGGTGTTATTCTTACTTTTCTCGCCTAACTAGTGAGTTACTGTACCTTGGCCATTTTATTCTTATGCATTTGTGACCTGTGTCTATGATCCAGTGTGTTTAAAGTTTACCTTTTGAGAATGACTCTGCCAATTTTATGTTTGTTCGAGTCTCTTCATTCTCTAATTAATATTGTTAGTTCTGAAACTGTTTGTTTGAATAATATGAATCCTCTTAGGTGTTAGTTTAATTACTTCCTATACAACTTTGTTAGTTCTGCACTTGCCCTGAATCTTTAGTAACCTCTTAGGGTAATACTAGAATATTTATTAGTTCATCTATTCTAAATCATTACAAAGTTTGTCTTGTTATGCTTGATCAGTGTTAAGCCCTTTTTTGTCACTCGTGTACCCTGATAACTTGTCCTTTAGCATGTCTTTAATTTGTTTTGATTTCATACGATTGTTTGACTTTTTGCTTTCATACCATGTCTAAATGTTGTCTGTAATTGAACAAAGTTGTCCTTAATGCTAGCATGCACACCTAGCCTAATTAGACCTTTCAAACTTTAACTTAGTAAGTACTATGCATTTGAGCATGAACAACTTTGCAAATCTTGCCAACTTGGTTTCTTAGATTCTTCTTAATGCAATTCTGCCTATATGTTAAAACCTTGTTATCTACTATTATGTGTTTTGAACTCTGTTATGTTAGCTTCCTAAAATCAGAACATGTTTTAAGATATGTCCCCTGACAATTGCCTCCTTTATGTGTTGCTTATGCTACCTTAAACCCCTATTCTTAGGTCCTTTAGGTTCTGTCCTTAACCTCCCCAGTGTGAGCACTGCTCGGGGTCCATGTGAGACCCTTGTGAACTCTGACACACTGGGGTTTGGTTTCTAATCTCCTTTGAATGGTTTCTGAGCATTTGTTCTCTATTTTGAGCATTTCCCCGGGTTCTTGAAGCCCTTGGGAACTTTGACACACTAGAGATTTGGGTTAAAGTGTGCTATGCGTGAATCCTTCACCACTGATTATTCTGTAATTGTGAGAATGAGCCTTGGAGCTGTTATGGGTTGAATGAATGGGTTGCACAAGTGTATTTGGGAATGTTGCAGGCTCTCTATAGCTTATTTTATTCTGTAATTCATTCATTAACCTGGTCTGTAATAATTTTGGTAATAAATTTCTGGGGTATTTAGTAAAATTGGGAAGGGATTTCTTATTTTCATTTGCAAAGTTGGGTAGAAATCCTGCCTATAGGTTCTCTACTGTGTTGGTGATCCTGCCTATAAGCTCTATATTATGTCGATTCTGCCTATAGGTTCTCTACTGTGTTGGTGATCCTGCCTATAAGCTCTATATTATGTCGATTCTGCCTATAGGTTCTACATTGTGTTGTTGAAGTTATATGCTAGAAGTCCTGCCTACAGGACCAATGCTTCGATATGTTAGAAAACGTGCTTTTAGGTGTATTAATTTGTCCAGTAATTATGTGTTAGCAATGATGCCCATAGGATCGATACTTGGCTTAATTATGCTCTGGTCCAAAGCGTGCAAATTCCTGTTTGTATATTGTTCAGATTATAGAAATCATATCTATAGGTTTTAAAATCAGTTTAACTGTAGAAATCATGCTTAAAATCAGTTTAATTGTAGAAATCATGCTTATAGGGTTTTAAATCAATATAATTATCACCCCACTCATCTTTTTAAGAATATGCAATATTGTGTTAATTATCACCGCTAGAAACCATGCCTATTGGACTCGATTAACTAATTCTGAATATGCTTCTGTGATTATAACTGTCAATCACCTAGACAACATGCCTAGATGATTAGACAAATAATTCTAGACATATTCTTGTGACTTGCTATTATTTTCTATTGTATAAAACGCCTAGGTACTACGCTATGCTAAAATTATTTGGCAAATATATGTAGGTTATACTAATCGCACTAAGAAACTGATTCTATATACGACTTCCTATTTGTTCGTTCAACATCACATAGATATCCTGCCTATAGGGTTCTGCGATTAATAAATATGCTAAAGATTATCAGTTGCATGCATTTGCTATTTATATGTGGTAGCTAATTTGAGCCCATATTTGTCTCTATTTGAAAGTCCTAATTGTTTTGTATGTCGTTGAATATTTTTAATTTTGAGCAACTTAGGTCAAGTATAGAACCATCCAAAATAGAGGTCACAATGCCTCCAGGACCATAGGTAAGGAACGAGTAGTGCACGCATAGGACACGAGTTAGAATTGATTAGAGCGCTCTAGGTAAAAACTCAAAGATAGTAATCGGGTAGCAGGAGATGATAGTTTGTGCCCGGTGAATAATATGAGTAACACGCCCCGTCTGGGGGGCAGTTACGAAGTATTACTTATGTTGCACGGGGTGATCCTATAGGCTAAAAAACTTAGGCCCCCATCCCTATTAAACTATTCCTCGCTTTTCTTGTTTAGACTGATTCGCATAAGTTAAGATCGGTCGGGACCCCACCGTTGTGGACCTCGAGGGGTGCCTAAAACCTTCCCCTCAAGGTAATTTGAGCCCTTATACGATCTCTGGTGATGCAAACTGGTATAATATGAGTTATTTGCTATAGGTGCCCTAACGCACCTTAATCAATTAGGTGGCGACTGTCCAACAACTAATTCCTTTTCCCTTCTCTCAAAAGGAGTTGTCAAATGTCGAAACTCGATTTCGCGAGAAAAAAGGGGCGCGATAGTGGGTACCAAGAGCTCTCCCATGTGCTCGCCCTGGCGATGCAACACCAACTCACCCGACTATACACATCAAATCATATTTGAACCTCTAAGTAGAAAATTCTTGCCCGCCCCGTTGACGACCTCTCCAGGCTGAGCGATGAAGGGACTATATGGACTGGGACTCACCCCAATGCCTGCATAAACTACAACGCATGAAACTCTCCAATAAAAAGCAAAGTAGCACACAATATTCTTACACCAATCCACGAATCGACAAAGAAAAAACTCTACCTCGCTCGAGTCGCCAAAGTAAAACTCGACCTTGCTCGAGTCGCCAAAATGAAATTCGATCTCGCCCAAATAAATAAAAAACTCGACCTCGCTCGAGTCGCCAAAGTAAATCTTGATTGCTCGAGTCGCCAAAATGAAATTCGACCTCGCTCGGATTTACTTTACATTCGACCTCGCTCGAATTATTTTACATTCTACCTCGCTCGAATTACTTTACATTCTACCTCGCTTGAATTACTTTACACTCGACCTTGATCGAATTACTTTATATTCGACCTCGCTTGAATAAAGTAAGGGTTGATCCCACCAAATCCCCAAGTGAGACAGGGACTCAGCACAAAAAAGTCTGAAGCTTTTTCTCAAAAGGAAAAGAGAGAGGAGATTCAGGGACGTACAACCAAAAGCAAAATCTTATTCAAAATTTAGTACGCACAGCGTCTTACAAGAGGCCAAAATAGGCCCCCAAAAAAGAGAGAAGGAGAAACAACAAAACAAAACAATAGCAACAAGCAACACCAAAGAAAAGAACAAAAAACAAAACTACCAAAAGACTACAAAACTTCACTCTGTTGCATCTCCGCCATCATCCCCGCTAGCACCACTGCCATCAGAAGAAAGCCCATATTCAACCTCAGCACTCCCGTCGGCCTCTGCTGTCGCGGGATCATAGCCGCAGGCGAGGCGAGCCTCGCGCGCCTTCACGCGAGCATCCTCAAAAGCGGCCTCAGTAACATTTCTCGCCATCCACAGATCCTTATATACATCTCGTTGGGCCTCAACATGGACCCGCATCTCATACAAGTGGCGGGGAACAACAACAGAGGCAGATTATGAGGGGGCCTGAGCCAACTGCGCCATCTCGGCTTCAAAAGCCGCAACTTTGTCACCTAGGCATGAGGCATCCCGCTCAAGCTCGCCGATCCGCTCTTCGAGCCTTGCGTCCCTCATCGTGGTCGTCTCCCTCTCAGCCTCTCTCTCAGACTAGAGGACGCGCAAGGTGTCTTTCAGCGCCGCCGCCCTCTCCATGGCCGCCACCCGAGCTCTCTCGACCCTCTCTAACTCAACCACCTTCCTCTCCAAGTCGGTCACCTTTTCGGTCCACTACGAACTTAGACTAGAAACTCTAGTGGCATTCTGTTCGAGCTCGGCTCGCAAGGATGACACCTTCGCCTGAAGGTCCTTGCACTCCGCCACAACACCCTTGCCCACCTCAAGCTCCTCGTCTTTAACCTTGAGCAGCCCCTCGAGCTCACTACATCTGTGGATGGACTGCACCATGTCCCTGTCCTTCTTCTCCAACTCCTCCCTGAGAGACCGAACATCATCACCCGCTCTAAGCCGCATGTGCATCTCTCGACACCTATCGCGATACCGACAGTATTACACAACCATCTTCAAAAAGACTTTGGCCCGCATCTAGGCCTGATGAGAGCTTTAAATCTCCAACGTGTAAGTCTAAGGGAAAAAAAGAGATGAAGGATCAGCGAAAACAAAAAACACAAAACAAAGAAAGCAAAGACAGGAAACTCACCCTCAAGGCCATCCTAGCCACGCCGAGTGACAGACTAGAGTCGCTAATCTCCCGAAGAGACCTGCTTTCGGCGGCGGAGCATAGAAGGTCGAATTGCGGCACCAAATCCACAGTATCCTCCAATAGGTTAAGGTCCGACGGGATTTCAAGCACACGGGAAGGAACACCCTCCGACACATCAACCCTGGTAAAGCCTTCTTCGAACACTCTCATATACTTAGGGTCAATGTCCGACTCGGACTCATAGTCATCTACCACTACGCCCTTTAACCTCTCGCCGGCCGGAGAGGAGGTGCGAGCCTGCTGAGATGTTGAGGTTCCACTCAGAATAATTGTAGCAGCCGCCGAACTTTGCCCTGATGCCACAACGGCCCCTTCCGTGCCTGAACCGGGCATCACTTCCACTCCCAGGGCGACATCTCCCCCGTTTTCATGCGCCACCGATACGGGATCAACCCTCGAGGGCGCGTTAATGAATGACGTCTCCTCCGACGTTATCCTCTGCCTCTTTGATGAGGCCTCTTCGCCAACCCCACGAGAGGGTTCGCCCGACGAACGAACAGTGTAGGTCAAAGAGTCCGACCAAGGAGCAACCTCGGAACGACCAGATCTGGACGCAGACTTAATCTGCGAAATAGACCAATTCTGAGCACTCTCATCCGTGGCCACCCCAAGTACGAGCCTAGCAGAGGAAGCCGGTTGACAGAAAGCAATAGCGGGAGCCCTCGATCTTCTCTCACCTCTCTGACCTGTAAGGTAGAAGGAAAATACAGGGTGAAGGGTAAAATGATTAAAGGACAAGATGAGGTGACTTACCGGTGAAAGGTTTACGCCCAAACCTCTCATGGAAACGTGGCCATGAGCGAATTCCCGCAGTATGAGGCACATTCGAGCTCACTCACCCACGAATATCATTAACTTGCGGAGGGGGTAACCTCTTGGCTGTAACAACACAAAAAACAATCAATCAACGAGATCACTAGATAAAAATGACCAATCAGCATAGTGAAAAAGGTAAGGGAAAGAAAGACCTACGAGCAAAATTCCACGTCTTAGGGAACCCGGCGGGGTTAGACACCACATGTTCCTTGCGGACGTAGAAGAAGCTCTCCCAGAAGAGGCGATTGGTTTTTTCGTCCATTCCAATCACTAGGATCTTAGTACCTTGGTGACGAAGATGTAGCATGGTGCCCCTATGAAAGCTGGGGACGAAGAGATGCAGCAAGTGTTGAAGCGAAACCCCATGGTCGTCTAACTCCGCATACTTGATGAGCATTAAGAAGAGTTTATATATTTATGGGGTGAGCTGAGTCGAGCACACCTAGTAGAAGCGGCAGAAGTCCGCCACTAGTGAGGGACAGGGAAGTGTGTACCCAATAATAAAAAGGTACGCGTAGAATGCGCATTACCCCAGGCGGTGTATGTGTACTATATCGTCTTCCGCCGGAATGAGTTCGATATGCTCAGAGATTCTCCATTTGTATTTGAATGCCGCGAGCATCACGACATTCATCGTAGAAAGCACGGGTTCAGGCTCATCTTCACCAGCGCAGTTAAAGTCTGTCCTTGCCTTCCCCGGGCGGGGCACCACCTCATCTACCGTTGGAAGACTCTCGTCCTCCACCAAATTCGCTCCCTCTTTGAGGGGAGGAACGACATTTTCCGGAACCGGAGCACCAGAAACTCGATCAGGGTTAAAAGAAGTACTGGCCATCACTTTAAGCGATTATACATATCGTGAACGTAAGGAAAGAAGGGTAACAGCCACAGGGATTGCCGGCGGAAAAAAAAAAGAAATATGAACTGGGTGAAAAGAGCAAACGCTTTTAGGTTCTACTTGTGAATGATTTGGGAAACACAACATTCGGATGAGAAACTCTCTTATTTATAGACACAAATACACCGGTTCAAGAAATGAAGCGCCGCCGTTTTCAAAAAAATAACGGGAGAGGCACGGGAAATGATGCGGCATAAGATGAACGTGTTCCATAATGACACCTGACGAGCTTAATGTCATTTCAACTGACACACTGGTCTGACGAAGCTTTCGAAATGTCACATCATCACCCCGATAAGAGGTGCTCGCCCGTCAACCAAAATGTGCAGATTTCTCAGAGTTCTCGAATTGAAGAGGTCCGCCATCGTGCTCGCCCAAAGGCAACCCCAATAGGCGGAGGGACTAACGGTATGGGTCGAAATCTAACTACGTGAGAAAGGCATCAGAAGGGAACGACGAGAAGGTGATTAAGTCGTGATGATGCACGCAAGACACCGTAACGATGAGCATCTCGGCCATGGCCTAGATCGAACCATTAGAAAGCCTTTACGTCTAGGCCGATGCCAAGGCTTTTAGGGAGGCCGACCTAAAGTATAAATAGCAGAATAAAGTACCCTGGCTAAGGATTGCTGGGTCAGGGGGAACATCTAGTATATATACAGGATAAGAGAATGATAGCAAGAGGACTTTTCTTTTTTCTTCTTCTTGAAGAACCTTCTCCGAAGGGAATCCAGGGGGAACCCAAGAGAAGGTTCAAAATATTGTTCCAAACCTTTGTAATCTCAATCATGAAATCAATAAAGATATAGTCCATAGATGTCAAAAAGACACTTTATCGTTCTTCTTTATAGCATATTGTAGAATAACAGCATTGAGAATATAAGTCCATTAGCTTCACTTGACATATTTTATAATCTCGACGGGTTCAAAAATCTAACCATTCCCGATATTTCCTACTTAATGTTCTTCGATCTAGAGTTAATTATCTTTGGTTAGATTTTACCCCGTCTTTATATTAATTCGTTTAAGAAAAGGTTAACATTTTTTTTGGTAAAACAAATATAAAGCCTAGCTAAGCAAACTTGTAACTAAACTGAAGTATTTCAAGGAAATGAAATCTCAGGTACTCCAGTCAATTATATTTAGGCTCCTCCAAATGCCAATCCATAAACCAAAGCAAATAACATAGCAATGCTAGGTAATGTCTAACTGGTTAAATTAAATACATTAGCTAGCTGGTTAAAAACTGCCTAGTCAATGTATCACCAGTTAGTTTCAGTAGTCCTTAGATGAAACCTAATTCTATTGAGTTAATTAAAGGGTGTAAGATGCAACAAATTATTCAAGTTCTGAATATTGCACTATGTCATAACATCTAAAAAGTAAGGATGGCAATTAGGCGCGGGTGCGGGACGGGTTGAAATATTTTTATTAAAATCAACGCGGTTGCAGGGCGGTTGTGGGTTTTGGGATAATTTAATATTTCCTAGAATCTGATTATAAAACGCCGCTAAGCATACACTTTCGATCATAATTATTACTAGTATATGCATTTATATCATCATTATTACTACAAAATCAATTCACTTAATTGAATTTATATTTTTCCAGAAGCTAATCCTAACAAGATTTAGAAATGGTCAGCAATTATAATCCAAAACGTTTTACTCCTTCAATTTTCTGGGTTTGGTTTCTTTCTAATAATCCTTTTGATTCTTGATTTTAAAAGCCCTAAAATAAATAAAACAACTAGTTTTGTTAGTAAAAGTTAACAGATAAATGTCTCGGAAAAATACTCATTAAAATTAATAATTAAAAAATAGAAGAAACTTTATATTATGCGGTGTGGAGCGGGTTTATGCGGGGCGGGACGGGTTGACAACATAAAATTTTGTTATGCGGGGCGGGTTGAAGACTTTGCGGATTGAGGCAGAACCCGCCCCGCCCCATTGCCATCTCTACTAAAAAGGTTAAAACAACTAATCAAACAACTTTCTTCAGTTTCTATTTTTCTATCTTTTTGAAAAGAATTTCATGTCCAAAGGCCTCCTAAGAGGAGCACATTGATATTAAGGGAGCATCACATCATGTAATATCTCTCGTTGGCCGAGCTTAAAAAAGTATACGTTCAATTAGCGGCGGAGCTACAATCAAATAACGATGGTCATCTGAACACGCTTCACCGAAAAATTAGACCGTGTATATACGTAAAACATTCTCCATTATGATATATAATGAATAAATGCACACCCATTGACACTACTGAGAGTTATAATCCCGCAGTAAGGGTGTTCATTCGAAACATCGAAACTTTGCGATTCGATTCTTGCTCGTAGCATCTTTTAACCTCTTGTTGTCATTTTTCAAGAAAATAGAAATCAAACAAACAAAACTTGACGAGGCTTACACGTGGATTGGTGGCCACATTCTACTAGTAGTACATATTTAATCTCTTCCTACCAATTCTTCTTTAATTTTGAACGCATTAACGAATTTTTTCTATCTTTTTTTAATATTAACTACATGTCTATAAAATTAAGAAATGCATCATCTGAAAATACTGCACATCAAGTAAAAATTTCCATATTCTTCTTCTTATTTTTACTTTTTCAGTAGAAATTTATATCTATATATTATTAAAAGGAGAAGGAAAATTCATTTCTTAAGCCAAGCGGCCTTAAAATTAGCCACATGTAATGTATTAACTATTTAACTATTAATTAATAACTAATTCAGCAATATGGCAAAACCAGAAAAAGCCACATATAACTTATTTCTTAATTAATTAATAAATAAATAAATCAAAATATCTATATATTTAAGGAAACTACTATAAAAAAGGAAAAATATAAATAAATTGTAAGACCCCGTAAAATATTTTCATGAAAATCGGGAGTCTGTGATGCCTAGCTAGGCGTAGAGGCCAATAATGTTCGAACTTTTTGGATTGAGCAGTGCGTTAAATAGATGAAGGAAAATATTTGCAGAAAAGGTATTTTTGCAGCCAACTATGCGGTCGCAGAATCACTCTGCGGACCGCAGAATGAGGCAGCCTTTTGGCCAATTTTTATGTCATTTTTGCGGCCCATTATGCGATCGCATACCTATTTTGCGTTGCACTTTGATCACATATCCAACTTTGGGATTTGTCATGTGGGACGCATTATGCGACCACAAAACAGGTCTGCGGACCGCAGACTGGTCGTAAATCGAAGCAGAAAAATGCCAGGGGTCGAGCGCAATTATGCGGTCCATTTCGGTCCGCAGAAGTATTATGCGGTCGCATATGCGACCGCAGATCTGTGTCGGGGCTCCTATGTTCTCATTTTAAACCCGACCATATCTCATTAAAATACCCATATTAGACTATTTTGAACCTATTTTCTGATATTTCTAGAGTGTGAGAGAGAGTCCTAGAGGGAAGAACTAATCTTCACCAAATTATTCTTCAATTATCACTTAAAACCTTGAAGATTATCAAGAGAGGCACTTAAGTCTTCTTCCTAAGAGGTAAGATTTCATCACCCCAGCTCTCAATTCAAAAATATAGCTATAATGGGCCATCAGTACGATAATTCAGGGGGATGAGGGTGATTACCTTGCATGCATGTGTTTCTAAGGTATATGGGGAAGTTGTAAATCAAAGATAAAAAATAATGGGGAATGGATTGGTGTAATCTTTCATAAAAGGGGGCCATGAAACCTTAATAAACACATAGTGTTTGATAGAATGCTCAAGTGATCTAGGATTATAATTGTTTGCCTAATTATGGGTTCAATTTTGCTCCATGTCTAAAATAGATTGAAGTTGCGAACATTCTGGAATATCGTAGGGTTTTAAGGGGCTTAATTGAGGTATGTATGGATAAACCTCCTTCTCCTTCGAATCGAAACCCCTGGTGTTCGTGAAATTGGTGTAAGTCCCCAAATTGATCATACTTGAATTGACTATCCCAAACGTGTGTGCTAAGTGATATATGTTCAATAATTGTACTAAATGCTTATCATGTCATCTTGCCCTTCGAGGATACGTGTAAAAATGTGGAGTATGTGTTAAGAAAGGTTAAGACTTTATGTCAAAATCGAATAAAGGTTGTTGTGACAATTTATATGAAAACCCTTTATTACTTGGAATTTTTCAAGTCTTTCCCTTATGTGTACAAGTGTTTTACATGATAGGTCTTATTGATGCTGTTGATAATATTATGGAATGTGTAAAAAGGTAAACTTAAATTGTAAAATACGTCCAAGTGCCAAGAACTACTTAGTAAATGAGGCCACTCGCGCCAATGTATCGAAAGATGGGAAAGAAATGTAAAGTGAGATGATTGATCAGAAGGATAATGTCTCAAATGAGATGGCCTAGTTGAGCGGTCCGTGATCGGATGCCATGCTGCACACATGGTGGTAATTGTGCTGGAAATAAGGATTGAAATATTGGATATGGTTGATGTCTCAAATGAGATGGCCTAGCCGATCGGGTCGGAATCGGAATCCGTGTAAGAACACAGTGGCATTGTGGATTGTGGCCCATGGCACTAAAGTATACCAACCTAAAATGATGGAAATTGATTGAGAACTTATGTGACCCTTACTTGGTGTTTTAGTATTGTTTGAAGCTCTTATTAAACTCATGACTGCTTTTTCCCCTTGTATTATTGTTCATTCTATTGAGATGGTATTTTAGATTTACATACTAGTACTATTCGACAGTATTAACGTCCCTTTTGTCGGGGGCGCTGCATCGTTAAATGGATGTAGGTGGTTCTATAGCAGACAGTGTTGATCGCAGCTAGTGGTGCATCCTCTTCTCAGCAGTCTTGGTGATCCCCATTTCATCTCGGGGTCATATATTATATCTCTTATGCATATTTTTATCACGTTTTGAGGTATCGCCAGGGCCTTGTCGCCGGCATTATTATAACTATCTTTAGAGGCTCCGTAGACGGTACGTGGGTTGTGTATGGGTGCTAGAAGGATCAGACGGATTATGTGTGTTTTGGACTCTTGTTCCACTAAATTGTAAAGTGTATGTATTTTGTGAATTTAACTATGATGTAGCAAAATGAAATGAAATGAATTAGTGATGTTAATGCATATGATCTTTTCATTGTTTAACTAATGGTAATGTGCCTTCTCTTGATCATAAGCGAGTTGGGTAGGCCAGTCGCGCTCCCTGAGGTTGGGGCGTGACATAAATAACTTCAATATAAAGATATATAAAATGATAAGACTAATTTACTTTTTGAGATGAGAATTGAATAATAATTTATATGGTCATGCTATATGGATAAGATCATATAACTAAAAATAATTTAATAGATAAAACTAAAGACAAAAATATAAACAATAATTTCAGAATATAAATAAAATATAAAAAGATATAATTTAACTTATTATTAAAAAAATTAAATTTTCATTTTAAATACAAACGGAAAGAAGAATATTTAATTTCTTATTGAAAATAATACAAAAATAATAATTATTAGAGATTTTTACATATAATAAAAGAACTTCTCTATTTAACCTTTGAACTAATTCAACACAATCTATTTAGAAGAATAATACAGTAATATTCGTACTATAGATAAACACTAAATGAAAAAATTAAAATATTGTAGAACAAAAGCTAATGTATAAAAGGAGAATAGATATGGTGTGATTTTATCCACCTTCAAATTTATTTGATAAAATTAAGTAAATAAATAATACTCAAAAAAATTATTGATACATTTGAATATCAAAATAATTTGAGAAAGTCATATAGGATAAGGTCAAGCTAAATTTCAAGAGTAATACAAAATTATATTCATTGTATTATATTAAACTGGTAATTCATTAAAAATTCATATGTCAATTAATCTATATATTATTAAAGGAATAGGAAAAAGTCATCTTCTTAAGCCAAGTGAGAGAATTAAAATTAGTCACATGTAATATATTAACTAATTAACTGATAACTAATTTAGTCATATGGTATAACCAGAAAAATTCACATATTTCTTAATTAATTAATAATAAATAACTAAATCAAACGTCTATATATTTGTAAGGAAAATATTATAAATAAAAGATAAAAATATAAATAAATAACTTCAATATAGAGTTATATAAAATGATAAGACAAATTTATTTGAGATGAGAATTGAATAATTCATATGGTCATGCTATAAGATAAGATCATTTAACTAAATATTTATATCTATATATTATTAAAAGTAGAGGAAAATCTCTCTCTTAAGCCAAGTAGCAGCCTTAAAATTAGTCACATGTAATTAGTCACATATTAAATAATTACCTAATAACTAATTCAACCATATGGAATAACCAGAAAAAGTCACATATAACTTATTTCTTAATTAATAAGTAAATAAATAACTAAATCAAAATATCTATATATTTTTAAGGAAACTATTATACAAATATATATATACAAATATATA
>MDKI01063486.1:0-57842 GCA_005239505.1 Nicotiana paniculata | reverse complement strand
TCCCTAAGCACTTTAATACATATACTTTAACATTCAAACCTCAAACTTATATCAAACCAAACTCCACGTTCATATCAATGTATATTACCCCATACTTCTTTAAGCACACATATATCACTAGCCACCATCATCAATACTTGTTTTTTCATATAATATACTATTGTCATATTTTTTCTTTTCTTTTTTTTTTTCTTTTCAAGTGGCTTCGATTCACAATTCTTTTTTTTTCAATGCCTCTTTCTCCTTATTTCAATTGTTCGACTCAAAAGCCAACTTACAACACCCCATACTTTAATTTTTCCATACTTCATCACATTTCCAATGCTTACGAGAGGTGACAAGGTTCAAATATATGATCGATTCATACAAAAGGGTATGACTTGTAATGTGGTTACCAAAAAAAAAAAACAAGATTATAGGCTCAACGGGGTTAAATACGCTACATAACAATTAGGTGGATAAACTTTATATATCTGGCTTAACAAAGAAACGCCTATATCACTTCCTAGACTGAACAATACTGCTATTTCGCTTCACACACACACAGGGCAAGTTCTACACATCAAATGCAATGCATAGAATACATACAAAATCTCACACAGACATGGCACATAACTCATTCAGGATTGGTTCTATCACGACACTCCAGTCAAAGTAGTTAAGCAAATTTAAGAATCCACGATTTAAGGTATTTATCCTAGAGTCAAAAATTGAGCCTAAGCGTCACAACCAGAGTACTGACTATTCTCAAGGCATCACAAAGTTCAGAGATATTGCTTCGATTAATTTCTCAACCATGTGGTTCCTACTCCTAAAAATTAAAAACTACCTACACCTGGTTCAATTAAAAACCCTTGAAAAAGAACCGCGGTCCAAAGAAAAACCAAGGGAGAATTACTACACTACCTAAAACAAAAATCTTTTTGGTATTTTCTTTAGACTTACTTCCCACAAGAAAACTGTCTAGGAGATCCATCGTCGGGAAGAGTCCACATATTTCTACTTTTTTCTGTTTTATTCTACCTAAATTAAAAAGACTAACAGAAAAAGCTACAAAATTTACAAAAAAAAGAAGAAAAACTTACTAACATGAAAAGCTAAAACTACTAACAAAAACGCACACTAAACACAACAAAGCACAACAAATATTTACAACACCCCACACTTAAATCATGTAATGTCCTCAGTGCATCACATATAGAAAAAACAAGAAGTAAAAATAAGGTGCAAGAAACTCCCTGATCAAGCAGCGTCTTCATCATCTGACGCTCTTCATTCTTCCTCATGCTCGTCTTCTCTATCATCCTCATCATCTGAGCACATCGACTCTGCATCAGATTGCTCAGGTGTGTTGATATCCTCGTCATCCGGAAGCCTGTATCCCTCACCTGCTCCAATCATCTATTGAGCATGAGCATTGAGCGGGTATCGCTGCTCCAACTCATTCCTCTCATCAACCGAAGCTGGGCGACCCCCTATACGCAACTGCAAATCCATCATTCCATAAAGATGGGCCATGAAGCTATCATCCCGCGCATTGCGCTCGACATTGGTCAATGAAGACTCTTCTTTCAATCGTAAGCTTATGATGTCAGTATCTTGGGTGAGTTGATCAATTGTATGGTCAATGTCAAGCTCTACCTCCACCTTCTCATTAAGTAGGAACTGAGTAATTGGGGAATGGTATTCGATCAATTCTTTTGTTGGAACGCACCAACGCCATTTGATAGCAGATTAGATGGCCCACATTCACTCTCTGCCCCGTCATCAGAAAATAGAGTACACAAATTCTTTCTCGGATGATCAAGGTGTCATGGTTGCACGGTAGTATCCGTGCATTAATCAATTTAAGCCACACCTGGGTTTCAGCTTTCATCTTCTTTTTGGGGAACCTTTTGTGGCGATTTGTGGCCCTGTCCCGAACCCAAGTAGCCATATAATCGACCTCACAGAGTGTGTGCCTCAACTCTCTATAGTTAGGCCGGTGGATGAATTGCTCTAAAGGCTCCACAGGAACATTGGGAGCACCTAGAAAATCACATATAGCATTGACCGAAAAATCTACCAGGTGCCCACGGATTGGCACCAATTCCTCTTTGTCTTTAGGGTCAAACCCTGCATAAAACTCCCTGACTAGGTTAAGGTTGATGTTCCCATTGTGCTTGAACACGTAGCCTAACCCCAACTCATGAATGCTCCTCCAAATTGTTAGGAATTTTGTTCGCACACGCTCTTACCGAATAGCTCCCTCAGGGTGGACATGTTTGGGTTTGCAGCGTGTATACGAACTCCTGGAATGTGCAGGTATGCTGTTGATGCCGTATTCCCGTTGGCCATCAGGCTGCTGTCTCATGGCATCCACAACTGCCACTGCCTCTTCACCTGTCATACTTGAAGTGTCATCTCCCCCTTTTCCTTTCTTCAGAGGTTGTGGGGGTTTTTCTTTGGCCTTAGCTGGAGCCGAGGACGTGGCCTTTCCTTTGCCGGCTGATTTTCTGGGTAGCATCGTTCTTCCTGCGCAAATTCAGTAGTTAGGGGGTGTCAAAGTATATACTATACACATACGCTTTCCCACTTTGCCAAGGTTACTCAGACTTCACCTAGGAGAGTTTATGAACAATTGAAACGTAACTGCTACACATTGGCTTCTCGTGAGCCACCCTACACTTAAAATTTCATTGTGTGCAAGATTTCATGACACTAGTGGTTTTTCCCGGAGACTCAGGCTCCAAACGGGACATGTACTGCCATTGAGGCATTACATCGAGTACTTGGTAGCACAATTTCCATGGGGGTTCTTATGGACTTGAGGGACTGCCTCATGTACCCAAATCTGTTTGGGGTTCCATAATACCACTTAGCTTCACAATTTCAGCCCATTCCTAAAGGGTTTCAGGGATTGGGGTTCACAACACAATGTTACCATGAAATGCATAAACCCATGAAGAATCACCATGAATGAAGTACACACCTCTCTCATTCGTAACACCCAATTCAAAGTAGCAAGGGATAGAAATAGAATCATACCTCGAAGATTGATGTGTGGTCGGATGCTTGAGAATTCGGATGAAAGTGTACAATGAAAAAAACTAGGTGCTTCGATGAGCAATCAATTGTGTACTGTGGATTTCAGGGATTGGGGTGTTGTTGTAGTGAAAATATGTGTGGAAATATATGTGTTTTGGTGTGGTTGTGAGTAAGGTGTGCTTGGGAGTAAATTTTGTGCTTGGTTTTTTTTTTTAAGGTGTAATTCGCTAAAAGGAGGGGTGGGAGCTTTAAAAATCTAAAGAGAAGAGCTACCTGGCGTTATCTGGGCGTTACAGGTATAAGGCCCCCCCCTCCCGGCGTTATCTGGGCGTTATAGGCATAAGTCCAGGCCCCCCTGGCATTAGCTGGGCGTTACAGCATAGAGCCTGCTCGGCCTGGCTCGTTGTAGTATAGTGGTAAGTATTCCCGCCTGTCACGCGGGTGACCCGGGTTTGATCCCCGACAACGGCGCCAAAATTTGATCACGCTCAATTGTGTCTTATAAAAAGACTAAACGGGCGTTGCAAATATATCTGAGTATTTAGCCCAGAGTCGAATCCCTCAGGGAATTAACCTATCAATTATTGTCGTTAGACCACTCAATTCTCAATAATCAAGTTTCCAAAGATTATGAATAACACTTTTTCCGTATTTTTACTACTACGACTGACTGAAATTAAATAAACTAAAAGATACTAATGTTGAGATGTAAACAGATGCGATAAAGGTCTAAGATTATTGTTTCCCCCGTTGGTGAGCTCCTTTCTTAGATACTTCCTATAGTTTGATTAGTTGTCTCTATCAATTATGAACACTCCAGCTACCATAAATCTCTCTCAAGTAATTATGATAATTTACTAGACGCACTCTCTCAAGTTACGCTAGCTAGATTGCATTACAGTTCACTTTAGATTGCACCCAAGGTATCGTTATCTCTAATCCAACCTCTAAACCCTCGGTCATGGATCTCTCCTATACTCCGGGAGTGGTGTTATTCAAAGAACTACCTAAATATGCACACTCTATCAAGTAGATACATAATAAATAGGAATAACTAATTGATGGCCATTCAATTAACTACAACAAGAACGTAGTTGAACAAATAGAGATTAACAACCAATCAAAACTATATTAATATCACAATAACGTCATTCCCCAACGGGTTCCACCAAAACCTTAGATTAAATAAATTAGCTACTCATGCTCATAGTAATCAAATCCAAAATAACTTGCATAATTAAATTACAGAGTAAGGAATAAAGGATGTAAAAATCAATGTTTTGATCTTCTGAGTAGTGTTCCACGATCTCCTCTTGTCTCAAATGGCAAAAATCCTTCAAAGTTGTGTGTTTGGGTGTATTTATATGTTTTGGGACAAGCCCTAAACGTGTAGGATACTCCTAATCAAACCGGGAAACACTTAAAGCCTTTAAAACTCGAACTGGGCCGGATCTAGGACCTGGCGTTACATGTCTAACGCTTGACAAACGCCTGGTATGATCGGGCTTTACATTTCCGACACCTGGATAAGGCCTGATAGGACCAGGCTTTTCAAGCCTAACGCCTGTCTAACGCCTGGCATGACCAGGCTTTACATGTCTAAAGCCAGGGTCACTCCTTTTTTACTCTTGAGCAGATTTTTGACGTTTATGCATCCTTTTAGCCTGGCTTCCATCTCCAATTCACCTACACATTAAATAGACTCCATTATGCTTAAACGAGGTGTATTTTTACCATTAAAACACATAAAATGTAAGGCACATAGTGCGTTAAACCATGAATTCTAGCCACACATCAGTACTCCTTCCCATCTAAACAAATTGCTTTGAAGGAAAGCCGCCAAAAATTAACAAAACCCAAGTTTGGATCAAAATTCTTTGAAAATTTTCTTTGAAGAAATGTCATTACTCATTAGTAGTCATTAATGAACAAACTAAGATAAGCATTAGAAATCTCATCTTTTAACCAAAACATGCATTGATAATCTCCGGATTAGGACACATTTAATTTCAATCTTTCAAAATGACGTTTCAAACAAAAAACTTTACTCGAATCTGTCGATTAACAATTTTCAAATTTTAAAGAAAATAATTTTCACAAGAAAGTCATTTTCTGCTCTTTTCTTTTTAAACAGTGAGAAGAACTGGTGGTCTTATTGGAAACCTCGAGATGAATTTCCCCAGGGCAGCTATGCGTCCGGTTAATCTTTGTACTGCCTTCACGTTGCCCAGAACAGTAATATCTTCGATGGCTTTAATTTTATCGGGGTTGATCTCGATTCCCCGATTGAATACCATGAATTTGGGAAGTTTAACGGATCCGACTCCAAATGCACACTTCTCCGGATTCAACTTCATATTGTATTTCTTCAATATGCTGAATGTTTCCTACAAATATTTCAAATGATCCTCTGCTCGCAAGGACTTAACCAACATATCGCCAATGTAAACTTCCATAGATTTTCTTATTTGTTCCTCGAACATCCGGTTTACTAGGCGTTGGTAAGTGGCACCGGCATTTTCTAATCCGAATGGTATCACGTTATAGCTAGGTGCCGTACTTAGTGATGAAAGAGGTTTTTCCTGATCGCCCGCCTTCATCCGTATTTGGTTGTACCTGGAGTAGGCTTCGAGAACACTATGGATATCGTGGCCGGCTGCTCGGTTCCAAACCTACGCCACTATAGAGTAGCGAGGGTGGTCGATGCAGTTTTACCCAACAAGGTCGGGATCGATTTTCACAGGGAGTTAATTGATTTGGAGTTAGGTATCTAACTAAATCTAGATGCGTGTGTTGTTCCTAATTGAACTTCCAAACATGGTTGTGATTGATTATACTTCTAAATTCTATACTATTGTATGCTAAGAGTAAGCTAAGTACAATATTTTTGGTGATAGTTTACAAGTGTTAAAAGGCACTAGGGAAGTAACTTCCGCCTAGGTGGATATCTAACGGGTATCGAGAATCTAGGGCAAGCTTGTTTTGAGTGGGGTCGTGATATAACCATCACACATAAGTTCTCACTCTATACCTCTCGGTAGTTTGAGTGACTTTGCCCAATCTGGCTTTCTCAAGTCCAAATGGGTGTTCATGCAATACAAATAATATTGGCTCAAGTCGTGTATTACTATCCCTAGGTTTAACCCTTTAATTGGGGCTATCAATCTCTTTAATTCATCCCAGTTCCTTGTTACCCTAATTTACCTAGTCTTAGTCCCTCTTTCGTAAGAAGATCCTAAGTCATAAAGGCAAGAATCAGTGTTTGCAACCACTAGTTCAACAATTCAAGCATGAATTAGGCAAAATATTCACTAACACATAAATAATTAAGCCCTAAAATTCAAGACCCATTAAATATCCATAGTAGGGTTGGGTCACAACCCTAGCTATGGGGTCTAGCTACTCATAATAACAGCAGAAATCAAAGATAAAGATGGAATATAATCTAAAATATTAAAGTAGAAGATTAAAATCTAAAGTTTGAAGGTAAATCTCTTAGAAATTTGCCCAAAAAGGGAAAACCAGCCGTTCACGTGCTCATCAAAACTAATCTTAACCTAAAATTGACAAAAAAGTATATTTATACTAAGCTGAAATTTTCGGACAAAAATACTCCTGCGGAGGTTTCGCGGCCGCGTAATTCTGACCGCGTTTGCGCTTGGGCTTTCGCGGCCGCATAATATTGAGAGCGGTCTGTGTTTCTTCACATATGAAACTGGGATGGACCTTGTTTCGCGGAACACATATTTTCCATCGTGCCCGCGCGAGACAGTTTCGCGGTCGCGTAATTTTGACGCGGACCGCCCTTCTCAAATTTTGCACACTTGTGAAGTCTCTGAATCTTGGTAAATGCGGTCCGAAAAATTCCAAATGTGGCCATGCCAGTAACTTCACAGCCACTTCTTGCTGCCGCTCTCAACGCTCATGTCTGTCCCCAAAAACCCTTCTCTGAATCTACACTTTGAGTCCTTGGGTGAAAGCCTGAACGACCCAATCACTAGCGACCGGCGGCAGGTCCATCCTTTCCATGTGAAACTGGGACACAAACTCTCTGAGCATATCATTATCCTTCTGTTTTACTTTGAAAAGCTCTAACTTCCTGGTCTCGACCTTGAGATCCCCGACGTGTGCTTTTACGAAGGAATCTGCAAGCATAACAAACGAGTCAATAGAATTAGGAGGTAAGTTTTGATACCATATCATAACTCCTTTTGACAGGGTCTCTCCGAACTTTTTCAACAAGGCAGACTCGATCTCGTCATTCTCCAAGTCATTCCCTTTGATGGCGCATGTATAGGAGGTCGCATGCTCATTTGGGTCGGTCATCTCGTTATACTTAGGAATCTCAAGCATGCGAAACTTCTTAGGGATCGGGTTCCGAACCGCGCTCGGAGGAAAAGGTTTTGGAACGAACTTCTTGGAATCTTGGCCTTTTAATATTAGCGGTGCTCCTGGGATTTGGTCGACCCTGGAATTGTAGGTTTTCACCTTTTTGTCATTAACTTCGATTTTCCTTTCCCCTGATTCCACCCATTTTGTTAGTTCCTCAAGCATCTTTATGATCACGGGGTTGGTCCTCGATCCATTTTAATTCGGCCTCTCTACGAGCGGTTCATTCTGCGGGTGACTTCCCGGGATGGATCGAGTTCAATTTTGCTCGGTGTGCGGCTTTGGTTCTACAACTGGGCTATTGCCGCATGTTCAACCTATAACATTTCGAAGATCACACGTAAATTGATCTCGTCCCTTCCAATATTTTATGTATTTTGGGATGCTGAACGGGCTTCACCACAGACACTATTATCGGGGTTGGTAGCGAGATTTGTATTGATTGTCACATGCGAGTTAGCGTCAATCGGGCCAGTGATTGGAAATACGATGGGATCAACAGGTGGTACCTCGCTACTGGGCACTATGTTGTTATTTTCGCAGTGATGACCGAACTCATCGTCAACATGTAGTGGTGTTGAATGGGAGTTTGACATATGGCGCTTTAACCTGAAATTAGAGACACTCCAAAGAACAAGTGTAAAGTAGTGTGTGTTATAGAAATTCGTATCAAATAGACACTATTATCCTCCACCCCACGTTGGGCGCAAAACTGTTTAAGTACTTTGTATATTTTTCTTTGTTTTTGTATTTTGCATTTTTTTTACCTTTTTTGTCAAGTTCGTTTGGCCTTTGTAAGGATATTTTGACATGTATATATATAAGGATTTCTTTTCCCTTTGACAAATCTTAGGTTCGTTTATTTTTTGTTTTGTTTTGTTCCTTATGAGCGCAAACATATCGAAATGCCTTAGCATGTAATAATTAGGTCTTGTTCAGAGGTTCGAACATGTCTTTCCTTCGATATTATTTTGTTTACAATTCGTGGGGGCTCAGTATGACCGAAAGCTTTCCCTAAAATACTTAGAACTTTTTAGATGATAATTTTGCCGAGGGTAGCCTTTTGAACCGGTTTAGAAATTTTGAAGGCCTTATTTTTTTACGGGTCTCGGACATCTCCGAGCCATTTTAATATGGCCATAGCCTTTTTAGTTTTGGTGTTGCCCAGTGCGCTTGTTACCCTAATTTATATGGGCTTTCCCAAGATAACAGTTTCGGAATGGGGATGGTCGTAGCCTTCAAGGTTCGGGCACTGCCTAATAGGTCTTGTGCCCTCGGGCTCTGATAGCCGGGCTGTCCCGAGTTTGTTTTTGGACAGCAGTCCCCGAGTGAGAGCGATTCTTTGGACCCAGATGAAGGAGGCCCTTGGGCTCAATATCTTTAGGGGATCTAATGCAGGAAATTCCTTAATAGGAAATAAAATTTTAATGGACAAGATATTTATCCGCAAGGTAGAAACATCTTTTTATTTCTATGCATAATATATATGTTTACACATGTGTACAAGCTTTGTGCCAGGGCTCGAGCAGTCTATGTGGGCACTGTTCATTTGACTGTTTGGCCCTTACAGTAAATTCTATTGATTGAGCCAAGATTATTTGATCACAAAATTTCTTTCCTTACTAAAGTCATTATCCGAGGGTGATGCACCCAGTGTTCGAGTCCAATCATAGAGAAGCATTGAATACTACTGTCATGATCATCGACATCGGTTCGTAGCCGGTCCTTCAATTTTAAGTTAGCACAATTTACTGTTGCCTTGTTAAAACCTTGCCAGAAAAGTCATTTAGGACAAAATCGGTTCAAGGGAAAAAAAGTGCAATGCATGCTTTCAGGCCTAGAAAATTGTATCGTTCATAGTCAGTTATCTGCAAGCGTCAGTCCAAAAATGTAAATAAAAAGAAGTAAACGGGGTTGTACCTTAGTAGTAGTATCACTTCAAATGAGTTATGTTTCAGTTGTTTGGTAGTCGCTCACCGATCATTATTTCGAGTTTGTACGATCCCTTTCTGGTGATCTCAATAATTTGATACAGGCCTTCCCAGTTCGACCCCAGCTTCCCGTTGTTCGGGTTCCGGGTGCTTTGTTTACCTAGAAAATGGTAATTATAATTATATTTGATTATGTGGTTCTAAAAATACGTGATCTATTTTAATACTATTTGTTTAGTCAGTAGATGCTAAGCGAGAAGTGGGAAAATAAAATAAGAGAAAAGGGTAACGAGATTATGCAAAACGAGCAGCGGAGAGACGGGGTCTCCAGGTCGGTCGGAATGGGCCTCGAGGTCGAGCTTAGGAGCTTGACAAGGGGCTGCCGAGAATGATATAACAGTATTGAAGGCCTCGAAGATGACCTATTTGTGATTAATAACGAGTAACAAATGAAGAACAACTAGTGAACACAATAAATGAAAGGAAATTAATCAATGAAACAATTGTAGAGAATATTTTAGTTAGAGAGGAGAGGATGTTCTTGTTCTTGTATTGAATATCATATGTCTTACAAAGTGACAAGGGTCCCCTTCATATATGAGGGGGAATCCCAACATAGTACATGTGTAATGATTATAAAAGAGAGATGGCTGGTAGAGCCAATGCCACGGTACGTGCTTGTACTATTTTGCGTACTTGGTCAGCTTTAACCATGTGCCTTTTAGGAATTTTCTTCCTTTCCACGTTGATCATCAATTTGCACTGCCCCGAGGTCTAGGACCTTTGATATGCCCCCTCGATGCCAAAACTCGAGCCTTCGAGCCTTCTGAGCGCCGTAATGATTGTAAAATCGGGCTCTTCGATTTTAGCCATATACAGATAGTCCCCGCGTTTCTTAGAATGAAGTGATAAGAAATGGTCTCGACTTCTTGCCTCTTCGACATCCCTATTATGACGTCAGCCTCTTCAGAGCATTAAATGATGTGACATAAAAAGCTGTGCAGAGGTTGCCGTCAACACAATTCTTGAGAAGCCCATGAACCATTATTGGTTCGACCTTTCCGCTTCAATGCATGCCCAAAGGGCCTCTATAAATACTTCAATAAATTTCCCTTTCATAATTTTACATCTTCTTCAAACCTTCAAACTTGTACTAAGTGTTTCCCACTCTTATCTTCTATCGGTGTATGCTTTTTTGTCTTTTCTTTTCAAAATTCAGTTATAACCATGGCAAAAACTTACAAAACGGTACCTCAAAAGGAGGGAGACGCTTATTCATCACGCCCGTCTAAGGGAAAGTCAAGAACTCCTCCTACCATCGAGCAATGCATCCTTGTCCCTTTTGTCACCATCTCCGATTTGACGATTGAAAACCCCCCTTTTACACCGGGCCGATGCGAGCCCATGTCTCAATATATAAGTGTAGTATCCAATATAGAGAGGGTAAAACTTGACTGCCGTTGGGGGGAGGCAGCCCGAGTAGAAATCCCTACAGGTAACGAAAACATAGTCACGCATAAGGCTGGTTTTCTCAACGTATATACATACCCTTTTACCTTAGGCCCCGTAGATTCTTCCTCTCCATCGTTGACCCGCTGATTCTCGATTTTTGTCATCAATACCGAGTGAAACTCGGTCAGATCTATCCTTCTTTTTGGAGGATTGTATATATGATTCGACACATTACCAACATGGTCGAGGGAATGACTTTCACCCTCGCTCATCTGATTAGATTATACAACCCTCGTCTCTTCCGCAGGGGCCTAATTAAACTGCACCGTCGATCTTCCAAGGCGTTCCTCGCCTGCATCGACGAGGATAAAGATCGGGGATGGATGAGTCGATTTGTTAGAATCAAAACTTCGGACATCATCCCTGCTGATAGAATTCCATTTCCGGAGGAATGGAATATGAAACGTAAGTACCCCTGAATCTAGTATGTTTTGCCATCTCATTTTCTCTTCGACTTACTTTTTTCTAATTGTGTAGCCACCATTTGGTTTTCCGGTGCGGTCCAGGACCTTCTGGGGTGGGTCAAACTTTTGGACTCTGCTTTTCCAAACAACAAATGCGTATGGCATGAGCTGGCTAAAACACGGTGTCAGGCTAAGAACCACGGTATGCTCTTGTTTTTATTTTTTTCTCATTCTTTGTAAGTACTCTCAATGGTGGTGTTTCTTGATATAACATGCTTGTGTAGGCCTTGGTGAAGGTGTGTTTATGAGACCGCCCCTACCTGGTGAGGAAGAGGCTCCGAAGACTGCCAGGGATAAGAAAATGAAGAAGGAGGCCTCGGCGAAGTCTCCAAAATCCAAAAGGGAAAAGGCTCGGAAGCCCAAGACCGATGCCACGGTCTTATCCTCAACGGCCGTTGAGAGCCTGCGAGCCGAGGAAGAGAGTGATGATAACTTCCCTTTGGTACAAAGGGAAAAATGAAGTGTTGATTCTTTGAGAGTTGTTAGGCGGTCGTCTGCAGAGTTGGAGGAGGTCGATGCGGACCCCCCTACGTCGAGGAGACCCCCGAGGAGGATTCGGGTGCAGTCCCCGAGATGCCTTTAGAACATGGCATAGTCCGTGTTGATGAACTCGAAGGGCTTTCTACTGGAGCTTTCCGGGGTTGGGAAGAAGCCTTGATGGAGGCTCATGTTGCCGGTGGATTTCACTCGGGCCCGTTTTCTCCAAGGGAGATACGAGATGCCCAAGTCAGGAATGTTCCCGGTTTGGAGACCTCTCGTGGAGAGGATGATGCATTTAGAGACTATTTTGAAGGTGTATAGGAGGAGACCGATGTTGATGTTACCGTTGCCCTCGAGGAGGCCTAGAGGCTCAAAAAACGGGTGACATTCTCGAAATAATATGTTGTTCCTCGATTTTCTATTCTTGATTTCTGATTTTCTTCCTCTGTGCTGCAGGTCAAGAAGCTGTATGACCAAGCCTTCTCCAAGATGCAAGATGAGTTGACTCATCTTGGAGAGGAGCTTGAGAAGCTTATGTCATAGTTGGTCGAGCTGGAGGCTTTATGTGCCCGAAAAGAGGAGGAATTGAATACCTCTGGGCAAGCTCTGAGAGAGCGCTCCGAGAGAGGGCCGACTTTATCAAGCAGGTATTCTGGTACACACAATTTTATTTTTAATTTCAATGCTTGGTTTTGATCGACTTATTTTCTGTGTTTCTAGGATTAGGCAGAAGTATGCCCTGGTGGAGCAGCTCCGAGGGGATGTTGCGGCCAAGGATGCCGAAATTCTTGAGCTGGCTCGACTGAATGATGTTGTGGCTTTGGATAAGGACGCACTTCGGGGGGAGATATCCTCGATCCAAGACATTCTTCGAGGTAGTCAGGAGGCTGCTGCAACACTGTCTGCAGCCAAGTCTGAGGCTAATGAGTTTGTCTCCTTATACAAAAGGGATGCTGTTGCTGCGAATGACCGGGCCAGGGAGATATCCGAGAAGGCCGAGCTAAAACTGGCTTGGGCAGTTGCTCATGCCCACTTACAAGCCAGGAGACAAGCCTTCGAGGCGGTGAGCGCTAAGGGTGTCGATCTCTAAGCCCAGATCGAAGAAGCCAGGGCCTTGGAGGAAGAATCGGTAATGCCGAATATGTCAGATGAAGGCTCTGAAAGCGGCTAGGACAACATCAAAAGCGAATAGTAGATTCACCTATTATTTTGCTTTTTCCTTTTCAATATATGGGACCCCGGGGGGAATTTTTGTAGAAATACCCTTGTAAATGCATTTTTGAAATAAAATATCTCTTTTTTACATATCTCCCAAATTTTTCCCTGCAATTCTTAAGCAAAAGTTGACTTTCAAGCTTCGATTTTAGCCCTTCAGAACACGTACTTGCAATAGTAGATCCCCTCGATATCGGACACCTTCTTGAGGCTAGGTCGGCATGGGGGATTCACTTCCTCGAACGTTGTGTGACAATGTCATTTATGTGACATGATCATGAAGTGACCGAGGTGGCCCCACCGGTACACTTCCCCAAAAGTTATGACAAGTTTGTCAGAATTAAATGGCTTTCAAAGTAGTTTAATAGACACCGCTTGCTCTATATATATTCTTGCTTCCTCTTCATTTTAAGTCTTGCAACTTTGCAAAACTAGATTTTCTTTCAATGTTCTCTTCCTTTTCTCATCTTGCGAAGCTTGTTTTCATTTATTCCTCTTTACCTTTTCTTGAGTAGTTATAGTTGTTGTGCCCGAATCCGTTCACCAAGAAGATGAAAACCATACCTCTGCATGTTTCCCAGTCGGTGGTACACCTCCGACGTACAGCGAGTTAACCTCGAGCTACTTTGCTTTGAAGAAAGATTTTGCATCAGAGAAACCCTTCGATGCCCCGGGCCATCGAGAGCATGCGTCGAGGTTCATCCGATCGATACAAGAAAACCACCTCGAGGCCATGAGGAGAGACTGCAGATGGGGAGAAAATGTGTTAACTTCCCGAGAAGAGAATATTATGGCTCACGCGGAAGGATTCTTGAACGTGTATACGTACCCATTTACATTACGTCCCCTCGACCGCCTTGTGCTCTAATTTTTCCAAAGGTATCGAGTCACTCTGGCTCAAAACCATCCGTCCTTCTAGTGGATAGTGTTGATGATGAGGTACTTTACCGAAAAGGCTGAGCTCGAGTTCACCCTTAGCCACCTTATCAGATTATATCGGCCTTTGCATTGTCGGGGCCTAATTGTGCTACGACGCTGATCTACCAAGCCCTTTATTACTAGTGACGGTGAGGACCGGAACCGAGGATGGATTAGTTGGTTTGTCCGAGTAAGGCCCGTCGATATCATTCCTGCAGAGTTCCTACCATTCCCCGAGAAATGGAACTTCAAACATAAGATACGCCGTACCTTAGTGCCCTTTACTTTGGTTGATTTATAAAAATGTTTCTTTCTCTTTCTCAGCGGTTCCGTGGATGCCGGAAGAGATACCTGATCTTGCGGACTAGATTCGGAGGCTGGAAGCTTCGTCGTCCTATGATGAACACGAGTGGCGCGATCTGTCAAAGGGTAGATGGGAATCAAAGCACCACGGTATGAGCCAAGTGATTGCCTTTTGAGGAATGCTTCCTTTTATATGTATTAACTCGGCTACCGTAGGTGTTGATGGATTCTCATAGATGAGGTCGTGCCCCTTCGAGGAGAGGGAAGGACCATCGACTTCGGAGTTGAGGGGGGATAATAAGAAGAAAAGGTCCTCGATGGATGATGATATTCTCACCGAGGCGGGGCCTGCTCAGAGACACAAAGGAGATGTCGTCGCTGGAGAGGACTTCATATACGTTAGTTATTCCGTGGATATTAGCTCTCCTCGGGAGGATGGTTCTTCTTCTACGGCTCGATCCAGGGGCCTCCAGAGGTTGCCGATTTTTCCAGGCCTGAGACCTCTAGTTTTGAGGGAAGGAGCAGGGTCCTCCACCATCTTCTGCTTCTGCATTCGAAGGTACTTCGAGGAACGTTCGGGGCCAGGGGCCGCCCAAACCAAGTGCGGTCTTGAGTGGTCATGCCCCGATTGAGAGCGGTTCAACTAGGGCCGATAGGGCCGGGCCAGTAGACGCACGCTCAACTTTTGAGGTAGCTCAGCGGCCCTGTTTTGAGGTGAGTTTTGATTGGCTTTGTTAGCTTTTCAGATATGAATCTTCATTCTTTGAACTGAAGCTTCTTTTCCGTAGGTTTTTGACAAGATCAAGTTCGATCTGCTTCGTTGTGAGACCAAGTTGCGGGAAGCTTTAGGAAAGGAAAAATCTCTTAGGTTTCTTTGCAATAAGAAGACAAAAGAGTTGATACATCTTCGGTCGGAGATGCATCAGAGTCGAAACTATGAAGGCAATCTCAAGCGTCAGGTAACCTTATCCTGAAGGAGTACATGCTTCCTTTCCCGCTTTTGGAAACTAATGTTTCGGTGCTTCAGCTGCAGAGAAAAATGGAAATGCTGGAAAGCCTTTGGGGTGAGGTCAGGCAAGTGAATTCCGAATGCCATGCGTTGAAGGTGTAGATAAGCGCTCATGTTGTGGCCCAAAGGAATTCCTTGGCCAAGGCCTCTGCCCTCGAGGTACAACTTCGTAATGCTCGAGGAAGTAGCTCAATTCAGACGAGCAGGATTGCCAAGCTCGAGACTGATCTTTTGAATATGAAGGCCGAGGTCGTGGACGCCCGGGCTGAAGCTGAAGAAGTTCGAGCGAAGGCCGATAAGAAAGTGGTCATTTATTTGAAAGATGTTGCCGATGCTCGGGCTGAGCTGAGAGGAGATTTTGACAGAGAGAGGAGGGGCAATGAGTATTCCCGTTGTAGGTCTCGGAGGGAGACTCTCGAAGAGATTCATGCTAGGGGATTTGATCTCTCGGAAGAGATAAAGCAAGCCAAGGTGGATGAGATCGACGCCGAGTTTTTCCTTTCTTCCGGTGCCAATGCTGGTATTTGAAGGATTCCGAGTGAGTTGGTCCCTAAATCAGACTAGTTTTTCCTTCCTTGTTCTTTGTAAAAAATCCTGTGGGAGCATTGTAAATGCATATTTGTAATACACATATATATATGAAAGATTCTTTGGAATCTCTGATTTGCTTTGGACTTTGATACGAAAACCTTGGGGTTATAAATTGGCCCTGAGGACTTTTAGACTGAACTTGGGCTCTTACGCATTTGGTCCTTAGACACTTTAGTTAACCATTTCGGGCTCAGTCTCTGAGTGGGTTTTCGACTCGAGCTCATCGGCCCTTGGGTTTTTATATCATCCCTGAGGCGCTTTGGGTCAGTACAACCTGTAGCTGGCGACTTGGGCTCTTACGAGTTAGGTCGGTACGACCTTTGGTGTAGATGGCGACTTGGGCTCTTATGCATTTGGTCCTTAGGCACTTTAGTTAACCGTTTCAGGCTCAGTCTCTAAGTCAGGTTTCGACTCGAGCTCATCGGCCCTTAGGTTTTAAATCGGCCCTGATGCGCTTTGGGTCGGTACGACCTGTAGCTGGCTATTTGGGCTCTTATGCGTTAGGTCTGTACGACCTTCGATGTAGCTGGCGACTTGGGCTCTTATGCATTTGGACCTTAGGCGCTTTAGTTAACCGTTCCGTGCTCAGTCTTCGAGTCGGGTTTCGACTCGAGTTCATCGGCTTTTAGGTTTTTAAATCGGCCCTGAGGCGCTTTGGGTTGGTACGAGTTGTAGTTGGCGACTTGGGCTCTTACGCGCTAGGTTGGTATGACCTTCGGTGTAGCTGGCGACTTAGTCTCTTACGCATTAGGTCGGTACAACCTTTAGTTTAGCTAGAGACTTGGGCTCTTACGCTTTTGGTCGGTAAAACCTTTAACCGATCCTTTTCGAAGTTTTTTCGAAGTAATTAGAGGCCTGTGATTTTATGGCGACAGTCAGACGTCTCCGAGTCGCATTAGTTTGGCCAGAGCCTTATGACGGTGGTTATTGTATTTGTTCGTAGCATTTTAGTCCCCGAGAGAGATAGCCTCGACGTCTATATCGAGGGTATGCCTTTTTAGGTGTCTTACAAGTTTGATATATAGCCTTGACTTTGATATCAGGATTATGCCTTTTTAAGGTGTTACGAATTTGTGCATTCCTTGATTGAGGTCTTACAGATTTAATATTTCCTCGTGGAGGGCTTATATCGGTGCCTCATGGAGGGCTTATGAGCTCGAGGTTGCCGACCCTGGGGTCTTATGGATTCGAATTTTTGGTGTTAGTCCCCGAAACATCGAGGTCTTGTAAACTGGATATCGCCTCATGGAGGTCTTATACTGTTGATATTGCCTCATGGAGGGCTTATGTTATTGATATTTCCTCATGGAGGGCGTATGTTTTTGATATTGCCTTATGGAGGGATTATGTTGTTGATATTGCCTCATGGAGTGTTTATGTTGTTGATATTGCCTCATGGAGGGCTTACGTGCTCGAAGTTGCCGGCCCTGAGGTCTTATGGCTTCGAGTTTTTGATGACTCGATGGGGTGACTGTCGAGGATAGTCCCCGAGTCGGGGTTGATATTTCCTCATGGAGGGCTTATGAGTTCGAAGTTGCCGGCCCTGAGGTCTTATGGCTTCGAGTTAGATAGCTTGATGAGCCGACAGTTGAGGACAGTCCCCGAGTCGGAGTTGATATTATCTCATGAGGGCTTATGAGCTCGAAGTTGCCGGCCCTGAGGTCTTCTGGATTCGAGTTAGATAGCTTGATGAGCCGATAATCGAGGATAGTCCCCGAGTTGGAGTTGATATTTCCTCATGGAGGGCTTATATTGTTGATATTGCCTCATGGAGGGCTTACATGCTCAAAGTTGCCAGCCGTGAGGCCTTATGGCTTCGAGTTTTTGGTGACTCGATGGGGTGACTGTCGAGGATAGTTCTCGAGTGGTCGATAAATTTTTGGCACTAGGCTCGTTTCTTGTGAAAATAGCAAAATTCTTTGACACGTGAAATGTTTTGATGATAAAATATTCTTCTACAATTACTTGGTACAAGTACACATTTTTCACCATCAGGGGTTCGATTATTCTATGTGGACACGGTTCATTCGACCGTTTGGTCCTATACATTGTTCTCCTGTCGAGACCCTCTTCGGCGTGTTTCAGTGATCTCCCTGGGGGAGGCCCCTCAGCATTTGAGGTTGATCGAAGAGAAGCCTTGAATACTTGGTGAGTTCTCCTTAGGTAGAATATGGGTGTTGCCTCGTTAAAAAACTCGTCGGTAAAACCTATTTGGTATAAAATCCGACGAGAGGGAAAAAGAGCACAACACATGCTTTAAAACCTAAGGCCTTCGAGCTGGAGGGTGATCCAATTCTTTTTCAATCGAACACCTGCACATAGGTTAGTGTAAAATGTGAAGGAAAGAGGAAGAGGATTGTACCTTAGTTGTGTTGGCGTTCAAGCCTCGATATGCTTCGGCTATTCATTCCGAGGACGCGGCAAGGTCCTTTATTCGTTCATCCGAGGATGTAGTTTGTGATTGCTACTCGGCTGTTTGCTTGTTTTTTGGCTCCTTCGATGTAGAAGGTGTCAGTGCCACATCGTGCACTAAAAATATTTTTTTTGATGCGTGTTGTTCCCCGTATACTGTTTTTATTCCATCCTTCGTAGGGAACTTCATCATTTGATGAAGGGTCGACGGCACCGCCCTCATACTGTGAATCCACGGCCTTCCGAGTAATGCATTGTATCTTATGTCACCTTCGATGACATGAAACTTGGTGTTTTAAATTGTGCCGACCACACTGACTAGGAGGATGATTTCCCCTTTGGTTGTTTCGCTCGCCATGTTGAATCCGTTGAGGACACGGGAGGCGGGCACGATCTGGTCGAGCAACCCGAGTTGCTCTACCACCCTCGACCTAATTATGTTGGCAGAGCTACCTCGATCTACGAGCACACGTTTAATTTGAAATTTTTTCAAAAGAAAAGAAATTAAGAGTGCGTCATTATGAGGTTGAGACAAGGTCTCGATGTCCTTTTCGCTGAATGAAAGGGCGTCTTCAGGTATGCATCTCCAAGTTTGCTTTTCCCTGGTGATGGATACTTTTATTTGCTTAAAAATGGGTCCTTGAGGGACGTCGACTCCACCAATAATCATGTGGATGGCATGTCGTGGTTCATCTGTTTCATTTTTCTTGTTTGCCTCTCTTTCCCGAAATTGGTTTTTAGCTCGGTCGCTGAGGAACTCTTGAAGGTGCCCTTTCTAATCAGTCGGGCCACCTCTTCTCAAAGCTGTTTGCAGTCCTCGGTCCTATGATTGTGCTTACCGTGAAATTCCCATATCAGGTTAGGGTTCCTTTGAGAAGTATCTGATAGTACGGGTCTTGGCCATTTGGTGTCCCTGATTTTACTTATAGCCGATACGATGTCTAAAACATCGATGTTAAAGTTGTACTCAGATAGCCGGGGTACCTCTACCGGCCCAGTGTGCCTGTTGAACCCTGCTTTGTTCACGAGTCCCCGAGGATTCTGTCCTCGGTCCATCCTTTGGTCACTTCGAGGTATGTTACCCCTCGGTATATTTCTCCAATTTTCTATGTATGGTTGATACCTTCTTTGCTTGGCCTCGGATATCTTTCTGGGAGCCTTGATTTCTTTGTTAAGAGCCTGCTGGGGTACACCGAGCCCGAAGGGGCCTCTAATTGGTCATCCTCAACTTTGATCTTCGTCTGATACCTGTTGTGTACATCCGCCCAAACTACGGTGGGATACTCGATCAAGTTTTGCTTCAACTGCTTCGAAGCTATCGAGATTCGTTCATTCAAGCCCTGAGCGAAGGATTGTACTGCCCAACCATCGGAGACCGGTGGCAATTCAATTCGTTCTAGTTGGAAGCGGGATACAAGCTCCCTTAGCATCTCATTCTCTCTTTATTTGATTTTGAAGACATCAAATTTCCTTGTAGCGACATTGATGGATCCAACATGTGCCTTCACAAAGGAGTCCGCCATTATGGCAAATGATTCTATCGAGTTCAGGGGCAGGTTATGATACCACATCATGGCCCCTTTGGATAGTGTTTCTCCAAATTTTTTCAATAGGACGGATTCAATCTCGTCATCTCTTAGGCCATTCCCTTTCACAGCAAGAGTGTAGGCAATAATCTGCTCATTGGGGTCCGAGGTCCCGTTGTACTTGGGAGATCGGGCATTTTGAATTTCTTCGGAATAGGCTTCGGGGCTGCACTTGATGGGAATGGATTTTGCACAAACTTTTTTGAATCTACACCCTTCAGAATTGGGGGTGCGCCCGAGATCTGATCGACCCTCGAGGTATAGATCTTCATTTTTTTGTCGTTAGCTTCTATCTTTTTTTCTCCCGATTCAATCCTCTTTGCGAGGTCTTTGAGCATCTTCATAATGGCGGGGTCGGCTGCTGACCCATTATTGCTCGACCTTTCTGGTGCCTGTTCGACTCGAGGAGCCGTTTCTAGTAGTGTTGTGCTTGGGGTTCTCTGGTGGCTTTGTAGCTGAGCAATAGCCACCTGTTGTGCTTGCAATATCTCAAAAATGACATGAAGGCTAACTTCCCTTTCCCTTTGATCAGGGGCTCCCTGCGCTTCACGCTGGTCTCCTTCACGCACACTTCCGTCTGTATGAGAGCTCACATCGACATGTTGAGCATTGTGTGAGCCTTCATCGATATGGATTTGCACTGGTGCCCCTTTAGGGTTTTGCGGTGGCACATCGACATATGAAGCAGCTGTGCCATTCTCTCTGTGATCCTCAGGACCGTTGTTTTCATGTGCGTTTACTGAGTTAGACATTTTCTGACCGGAAATTGAAGATTCTTGGACAAAAAAAGTGTAAAGAATAACTTGTGTTTTTAGAAAATCAGCACTAAAACAATCACTATTATTTTTATCCCCACGGTGAGCGCCAAAATGTTTACCTAGAAAATGGTAATTATAATTATATTTGATTATGTGGTTCTAAAAATACGTGATATATTTTAATACCAGTTGTTTAGGTAGTAGATGCTAAGTGAGAAGTGAGAAAATGAAATTAGATCAAAAAGTAACGAGATTATGCAAACCGAGCAGCGGAGAGACGGGGTCTCGAGGTCGGTCGGAATGGACCTCGAGGTCGAGCTTAGGAGCTTGACAAGGGGCTGTCGAGAATGATATAACAGTATTGAAGGCCTCGAAGATGGCCTATTTGTGATTAATAACGAGTAATAAATGAAGAACAACTAATGAACACAATAAATGAAAGGCAATTAATCAATAAAACAATTGTAGAGAATGTTTTAGTTAGAGAGCAGAGGATATTCTTGTTCTTGTATTAAATATCAGATGTCTTACAAAGTGACAAGGGTCCCCTTTATATATAAGGGGGAATCCCAACATAGTACATGTATAATTATTACAAAAGAGAGACCGCTGGTAAAGCCATTTAATGCCACGGTACGGGCTTGTACTATTTTGCGTACTTGGTCAGCTTTAACCACGTGCCTTTTGGGAATTTCCCGCATTTCCACGTTGATCATCGATTTGCACTGCCCCGAGGTCTAGGACCTTCAATATGCCCCCTCGATGCCAAAACTCGAACCTTTGAGCCTTCTGAGCGCCGTAATGATCGTAAAATTAGGTTCTCCAATTTTAGCCATATACATGCTTAATATGACCTTCCTTCACACTAATTCCCTGATACTGAAGTATCGAATGTTGGCCCTTCGATGGTAATACCTCTCGATCCACTATTTTTTGGCGGCTACGGACAAGGGTGGATTCGCGCCTTTCATCTAATAGCTCCACGCTCGTATCCATGGCCTCGTCGTTTTATTCTTTGGTCGTGTATCGGAACCTGAGACTCGCTTTTCCGACGTTGACCGATATTATAACTTTGGCACCGTAAATCAACGAGAATGGGGTGGCCATGGTACTTGACTTCAATGTCGTACGGTATGCCCATATGACTTCGGCAATATTTCCTTCCATTTTCCTTTGGCGTCAGTTAACCTCTTTTTGAGGTTTTTGAGTATGGTTTTGTTGGTGAACTTTGCTCATCCGTTCCCACTAGGGTGATAGGGTAGTTATAGGATCCTCTTGATCTTATGGTCTTCGAGAAACTTACTTACGTTGTTGCCGATGAACTATTTCCCATTGTCGCACACGATCTCGACCGACATTTTGCTTCAGCAGCAAAGTAAGAAAGTTTCTCGAAAACCATAAGATCAAGAGGATCCTATCAACACCCTATCACCTTAGTGCGAATAGACAAGTAGAATCCACCAAAAAAACCATACTTACAAACCTCAAAAAGAGGTTAACCGACGCCAAACAAAAATGGAAGAATATCTTTCCCGAAGTCCTATGAGCATACCGTACGTCATCGAAGTCAAGTACCGGGGCCACCCCGTTCTCACTGGTTTACGGCGCCGAAGCTCTAATACCGGTCGAAGTCAGAGAATCGAGTCCCAACTTCTGATATGAGGCCAAAGAATCAAGGAACGAGGCCATGAATACGAGCCTGGAGCTATTAGATGAATGGTGCGAAGCCACCCTTGTCCGATTGGCCGCCCAAAAATAGCGGATCGAGAGGTATTACAATCGAAGGGTCAACCTTCCATACTTCAGTGTCAAGGACTTAGAGTTAACGAAGGTCACATTAAGCACCCGAAACCCGAACGAAGGGAAGCTGGGGTCGAATTGGGAAGGCTCGTATCAAATTATTGAGATCACTGGAAATGGATCGTACCAACTCGGAACAATGAACAATGAACGACTACCGAACAATTGGGACATAAATCAGTTGAAGAGATACTACTGCTAAGGTACAACCCTGTTTACTTCTTCTTTATTTACACTTTCTGGACTAACGCTTGCAGGTAACTGACGAAGAACAATACAATTTTCTAGTCCTGAAAGCACGTGTTGCACTCTATTTCCCTTGAACAGGTTTTGTCCCAAATGGATTTTCCGGCAAGGTTTTTAACGAGGCAGCAGTAAATCGTGCTAACTTAGAATTGAAGTACCGTCTACGAACCAATGTCAAAGATCAAGATAGCAGTATTCGATGCTTCTCTACGATCGACCTAAAAAACTGGGGGCATCACCCTCGGATAATGACTTTAGCAAGGAAAGAAACTTTGTGATCGAATAGTCTCGGATTGATAGATAAGATTTACTATAAGGGCCAATAGTCAAATGAACTGTTCCCACATAGAATTCTCGAGCCTTGACACAAAACTTGTACACGTGTAAACATATATATTATGCACAAAAATAAAAAGAAGTTTCTACCTTGCGGATAAATATCTTGTCCCTTAAAATTTTATTTCCTTTTAAGTAATTTCCTGAATTCGATACCCTAAAAATATCGAGCCCAAGGTTCAAAGAATCGTTCACTCGAGGACTGCCGTCCAAAGACAAACTCGGATGGCCCAGGCTAACAGAGTTCGAAGACACGACACCTATTAGGCAGTGCCCGAACCTTGAATGCTACGACCATCCCCATTCAGGAACTGTTATCTTGGTCAAGCCCGAACTAAAAAGGCTATGTCCATACTAAAACGGCTCAGAGATATCCGAGACCCGTAATAAAAAACAAGGCCTTCAAAATTTCTAAACCGGTTCAAAAGGCTACCCTCGACAAAATTATCATCTAAAAAGTTCTAAGGGTTTTAAGGAAAGCTTCCGGTCATACCGAGCCTTCATGAATTGTAAACAAAGTAATATCACATGAAAGTCTTGTTCGAACCTCCGAACAAGACCTAATTATTACATGCAAAGGAATTTCGATATGTTTGCAGTCATAAGGAACAAAGAAAAAAAGAAACGAACCTAAAAGTTGTCGAAGGGAAAGAATGCCTTATATATATACATGTGAAAATATCCTTACAAAGGCCAAATGACCTTGAAAAAAGGGTACAAAAATGCAAAATACAAAAACAAAGAAAAATATACAAAGTATTTAAACGGCTTGGTCTCCACCGGGGGCCGCCTCGTCATCAGAATCGTCGGAGTCTCCTTCGTACTCGGATCGACCCGATCCTTAGAGTCTTCTTCATCCTCGGGATACACTGTCTTCTTGGCCTCGGCTTCAAATCCCTTAGCGGTCGCGGTCTCGGCCGACACATCAAAACCCCGAACTTGAACCTCCTCGAGGGCCTCTTTTCGAGACATCGACTTCGTGTATTCGACCACGTCTTTCATGCGGTTCTGGGCTGCCACGGCATCGGCCTTATACTGGGTACCATCTCGTTGGCTTCAGCTTTGGTCATTTCAACCACCGACTTGGCCGCTTTGAGCTCCTTGGCAAGGGTTTCTTGATAAGAGATGGCCGAGCTTAGCTAATACTGAAGCTCCTCCATTTTTTGGGCCCATACCTCGTGATTTTCCTTTGTCGCCCGAAGATGGACCTCTGCCGAGGTGAACTATGTCCGGTCAGTCTCCTTTTTCGAGGCCAGGCGTTCCATTCTACCTCTTCATTCTCCGTCCTCGACCTTGATTGCATCCATCTCAGCTCGGAGTTGGTCGATCCGATCGATCTTTTGTTGGAACTTGGGGTTCCGACCATTAGCCACCATGTCTAGCTCATCGTCACTAACTTCAATTACTTTTACATGTTCAACCAGGTCAGCGTGTTCCTTTCATGCCACCTCCAACTCACCTCGAAGGCTCTTATCCTCTCCTTTGTGTTGCTCACTGAGGAGTTTGTAAGTATCTCTCTTCTCAGTAAGCCCTCGAACATTAGCTTCAAGTTGGTTCAACTCATCCCGATACCGAAGAAAAGTTTCATGGTGAAGCACCGAGGCCTAAAAATACAAAGAGAAATGTTAGGATTATCCATGCGTTAGTTTGAGTGCAAAATAAGAAGTTGAAGCCATCAAGAGATATCTTAAGTTACCCGATTCATCGCCTGTTGTGATTCATTGAACATGCAGGGCGCATCTACCTCATTCATCTTGGCTTGATCTCCCTCGGTCACCAGGAACCGAAGGTAGCTGGCCACCCTTACAGGGGCGGAGAGGATCCGTGCATCCTCCGGAACAGAAATGATGATGGATCGTTTCCGGTCAGGATCCACACTCGGAGCTGGGAACCGGTTGATCAGTTTTGAGTTCGAAGCAGACCTGCTGGCTCCCGAAGATGGACTCTTCTTCGATACTTTTAAGTCACCTAATCAGGTGACGTCCTCTGTGGTGGTGGAATCTACGCCATCGAAAAATCTGCGAAAGTGGTCGTCCGCTCTATGGCCCCCCTCGTTGGGACGCTCTTTTACCGTTTGGACCTCGTTATTCATGGATTCAGTAAATGAGGGTGATTCAGTGATTTCTATCACACCGAGTGCTTCCTTCGCGGGACTTTCCGCATCCGGGGAAACCTTGGCCCCCGCCTCATCGACCTCCTTAGCTTGAGGCAGGTCGGCCTCGAGGTTCTCTGGTTCGGAGGCCCCTTGCCCTTTGAGATGCGACGACACACGGGCCATCAGGACACATTCTTCTTCTTCGGATTCATCTCTAACCCGGTGGAGCAAATACGGAGGTGGTGCTCGGGCGCTCGTACCTTCTTTTGGCTTGCGCACCAGCCTTCTTCTTGTTTTCTTTTTCTCCGAGCTCAGGGAACTCAGAGCCCTTTTTCTTTTCTTCTCTTCGGCATGCTTCGGAGAAGGGGACTCGGCAAGTAAGTTCTTTCCACCAGATGGAGGCCTCAGTTCGGCATCCTTGGATAAACCTGCAAAAAGAAGTAAAGGGAGTGAGGACTTAATGATAAAGAAGGAACCCGAATGCTACCTACCCAGGAAAAGAATCTCACCATGGGAATGGGCCTCCTAACGGCCCTTCAAAAGGTCGCACCATGAGCACTCAGAGTAGGGCATTTGTGATATGATACCCTCAACCTACTCCTTGAGTCGAGGGACAGCATTCGAGACCTGAGCGATGGCTGCACCACCATAAAACGCCGATAAGAAAGAAGGAAATAAGTATAAAATCGACTTTCGAAAGTAAAATTGTACTTACGTGATGTATTACACTTCTCGAGGAATGGCATGCGCTCAGTTGGGATTAGGTCTTAAGTCCTCACTCGGACAAAACGACCTTGCCATCCCCAATCCTGGCCTTCATCAATACTTGAAAACGGGGCTTTGCTAGCCCGCGGAATACTTGAGAACGGGGTTTATCAGTCCCCCGGAAGATTCGGGGACTGTACAAGTGTAGAAGATGGTCGACGGTGAACGAACACCCATCGATTCTACTCGCGAAGAACCGGAGAAGGATCACAATCCTTCAAAGTGAAGGATGAATCTGACCGAGGCACACCTCGTACCTCTTACAGAAATCTACGGTGACCGGGTCCATCGGGCCCAATGTAAAGGGATAAGTGGAATCACTTTGGTATCCCTCGACATGGGTGGTAATGGCTTCATCGGGTTCAGGAATCACTATACCCTTATCAGCTCAGTTGTAGTCTTTTCGGACCATAGGGAGGACTTGTGATCGAGAAGATGTACCTCGAGACCTCCTCACACCGGCCTTGTACGTAGGAAGGTTTTTCGACCTTGAAGTCGGCATTGATCGAGCATCCTCCGAGGATGAACATTTTCTAAAGGGGTTCAGGTACTGGTTCGTCGACAGTAGCGCGTGAAGCGGTCTCCTCGGCTTCAGCAGCTGGTCGCGAAGTAGAAGGAGTTTCTTTCTGGGGCACGGTTGTAGAAGTCTTTGACATTTCTTTAGAAAATGGAGGAAAATGGAGAAAGAAAGGAAGTAGAAGAATTTTACTTGTGGGCTTGATATGAAGATGGACAAAAGTTCTTGAAAAGGATCTCAAATAACCAAAGTAAAAGTGCTAGAAAGTATTGAAATCTTAAAAGTACGAGAGCGGAATGTTTGGATGTAAAGTTAAAATGAACAAAGGAAGGGGTATTTATAGTATTTCAGCGACGGTTCGCATCCAGGAATCACCGACCGGCAGTTGAGACGCATTTAATGACATTAAGAAGTGATTGACGAGACATTTAGGTTGTTTTGTCGTTTCTGTCACGGTGTATCGAAGTAAAAATCGGAAGCTCATGTCGTTTATCGTCGTCTACTCTTCGAAAAATGAGGGGACTATCTGTATATGTGTGAAATCGAGTTCGAGGTACATCCTAGCCTTCGGCATGGTAAGACAGGCTTGAGACATGGCAATAAATGACCAAAGGTCGACCCTATGTCCCACCAGGCTAGAACCCGGGGCAGGACGCACGCCTTCGAGAAAATCGAAGCCATGATCCCAGAATCGATCCTAGCCTCGGACGACTTCGAAGAAACATTATCAGCACAACCAACAGAAGACCCAATATCCGTGACCGACCGATATTATAGCGGGAATCTCGGCACGTAGCAATAAGGAACCGACAATCAATGAATCAAGGGATCTTTTACCTTTTATAGAATAGTACCTAAAGTAAGACTCCCCTATTATATATAGAGGTCTGATAGTTCATATAGGACATTGCAATACGCACTCAAAGGCAATATATCATTATTTTTCTGCTATTTGTTCTTTTGCTTTCGTTCGTGAGTGCTTGTTATTACGAGCCTGGATCGAGGGCAAATATTTCACCAATACCTAAGTCATCTTCCTCGTGTGGTTTGAGTTTATTTCATCATTATTTATTTAATTTATCTTTATTTATCGCTTTGTATCAAATAAATCCACGTATCCTTAAAATCACTTACAAATTCAATTGTTATCCGATTTTGAGGGTAAACATGGTAATTAAAGAAATCATTTTCCTTACAATTTATATTACTTTTTCAACAGCACTTCGGCATTATTAATTATGCTTAATAGCCAAATCTTTCATCAAAACACTCTCCGCTTTGCTAATATTATTATTAATTTTTATTATAACATTTTTGTGGAAAATATTTTTCACAAAAAAAAACAATTTTCAGAAAAAATTTTCTATAAAACATGACTTTTGTCTTATCAAACACAAATGACCCTAATCAAGTTTTAAAAAAATCAACTCCAGATATAGATTATACTGCAGCTCAGAGCCACGATCGACATTTTGCCAATCAAAATCTGGTGCTTAGTTTTACTTGCAAAGTAATTATTTTTGTTTTTTTTCAAGGAACATGCAATAAATTTCAAAGGGGACCATCTTATAAATTTAGATTGACAAAATGACAAGAGCAATATATTCTTCCTTTACCTAACGCCAAACACAAAGATGCACGCAGTTTTTGCTGTGGTATTAAGCGTAGGAGATTTTGATTCCTACTTTGAAGCTACATCTACTTTCAAATGAGAAATAGAAAATGACCAGAAGAAATTATTAAGAGATATCTTTAATCTGTAAATACTTACCCGCACTAAGTATTTGTATCAAACCGTATCAAGATATTATGGTGATTTAATGAGGTAATAAAGCATATTAATTAACTATGATTAAGCGATAGAAATTTATTTTTTAAACAGATCTCATACATCTATTGATTTGATATAAACACGGAGTATATTTAATTAATTTTTACCAAATATACCCGTGTGCTACTTAATTAATTGGTGATGCAAGTAATGACTTCAACTCGACGAGAGTCGACGGAAGTGGGTATTATCTGATTATGGTCTAGCAAGCAACTAATATTCCTCAATAGTGAATAAAAAAAAGGAAAGAATTTGGTAAGAGTTGAACTTTACATATTTAGAATTCTATCACTAAATTACTATACGACTTTGATGTTAATGAAAATTATTTATTAGATGACTCAAGTTTTTCTGATGATGTGCATATGACAATAGCCATTGACAGTTCGTTTTGCGGGTAACAAACGGATCTAGTTATTTAGGTTCGGGCTTTAAGTATATCAAGAATTCATAAAAAAAGTGTGTTTCTTTTAATTGTTCTTACGGTACATGAATCGGAATAAATCGTCCTAATACGAATAAATATTAAACACTGTACTTTTTAGCTCTCTAAACATGGCGAAGACTGAAGAAGAATTTCTCATGACCGCAATAGATTTTTGTTTACCCTTAAAATTGGATATCAATTAAACTTATAATGTGATTTTAAGGGCACGTAACTTCACCTAATACCAATTGATAAATATGAAGATTAGTAATATAAATTAAAAATAAGATAGAGAAAATCAGTGTTGATGTTAGAACAGTTATGAATAAAACATAAGTAAACTGATGAACAAGAAGGTATAAGTGGGAGAGAAAGTGTTATATTGCTTTGATATATGTGAACAGTGTGTGTTACAATTGATTAGAATTTCCCTTTATATAGCAGAGGAATTGTACTTATGGTATAACTCTAATTACAGAAGGAAATCTCATGATTAGCTAATTAACCGTTCCTGATTTGATCCGTTCCAAGATTTCCGCCATGATCTTCGACCAGTCACGGATATCTCGCCTTTCTATTATTATGATATCTTCGATCTTGCTCGATGTCCGTCTCATTTGGTCTTGATACCTTGTCCTCGTGCTTTAGTCTGATCCATTACGGGCCTGACCTTCGATGCAACTCCCGGGTCTCGGTCAAATAGTAAAATTGGGTGGGCCCGGTTTCAACCGTATACAAATAGTCCCCTTGTTTTTTGGAGTGTAATGACAAGAAACGAATTGAGCCTTCGAATTTTACCTCGACCTGTCATGACATCACCCTCGTGACATAAACAACGGAAGTAACCGAAATGTCCCGTCGGTACAGTTTCTCAAACTATTTAATGCATGTCAGTTGGCGGTCGGTCACTAGTGGTTTCGAACCGTCGCCGTGAAACCCATAAATAGGCCTTTTTCCTAGACTCAAACTTTACTTTCAATCTCCTCTATTCTTCAAAGCTTTTTAAATCTACTGAGTTCTTCCATTCTACAAGATCTTTAGGTTTTGTTGTTAACCCCTTCTTAAACATCATGTCCTAATAGCTTTTTCTTTCTTCAAACTCAAACAAAAATGGCAAAAACGTCAAAAACGGTACCACAAAAGGAAAATGCTTCTTCATTGCGACCGGCCGGCGATAAAACATCGGTGGATCCGCGCCCTGAAGAGTGTGTTCCTCGGGGTGCGTCCTTACTTCCAACTTTAAGATCGAGAAGACTTCGTCGGTCCCTGGTCGATGTGAGCCAATGTCTAGGTATATATGCTCGATAACTGAGAACTTCCTCAAGCAGGTGAAGAAACACTGCAACTGGGAAGTCAAAGAGGTGGTGATTCCGGCCCCCGAAGAAGATATCACTACCCACGTGGGAGGGTTTTTGAGTGTTTACACTTACCCTTCACGATGGGCCCCCTCGACCCATAATCGTCGATTTTTGCCGCAAGTATCAAATAACCCTGGGCAAATCCATCCCACCTTTTGGCGGATTGTTATTCTGCTCTGATTTTTCGCGAGCAATGTCGAGGGGATTCCTTTCACCCTCGACCACCTCATCAGGTTGTACAACCCCCATCTCTATCGAGGCGGGTAATAAAACTTCAACCTCGATCTACCAAGGTGTTGTTCTCGAGCATAGATAAGGACAAGGATTGAGGATGGATGGGTCGGTTCGTTCAAGTGAGGACTTCCAACCTAATTTCGGCCGAGTAGATGCCATTTCCTTAGAAATCGAATATGAAGCGTAATTACAATCCCATTTTTAGCTTACATTTATTGTTTTGTTCCCTCCGCTTCTTCTCATCGATATCCTTTTCCATGATGTATCGGTTGCTTGGATGCCCGGTGCAATTCTAAACCTTGAGAGCTGGGTACGGGACCTGGCCTCGACTTCTTTGTACGTTGAGCACCCATGGCGTGATTTAGCAAAGGGCCGATGGGAGGCCAAAAATCATGGTAAGCTTTCTTACACGTGTATAGTGGCTTGATCAAGATGTTCTTCTCATACTAACTCAATTTTCTTGTACACAGGCCTGGGCAAAGATGCGGTCATGAGGTCTCCGTCTGGTGAGGAGGAGACTTCGGCTCCAGTGAAACCGGTGAAGGATAAAAAGAGGAAAAGGACCTCAACCTCTGAGGATCCAAAGCCCAAGAAAAACCCGGCTCGTAAGCCGAAGAAAGACATCGTTGCCCTGCCTGCGGAGGTACTTCAGCAATGAAGAGAGGAAGAAGAAAAGAAGACGACGACGACTCCAAACTGGTGGCCCGAGTGAAAAGAAACACCGAGGCCCCAAAGGCCGCTGAGTCGGTGGGGGTTGAGGAGATCCCGCCTCGAGCTGGGGGGGTCTTGGAAAAGGAATCTGGAAAAGCCCCCGAGTTTTTGAGGACCGAAGATGCCTCCCCCTGAAATGAGAAAATGACGGGTATGTCTGAAGGGGCCGGCTTCGAGGCCCTTCAAAGTGAAGAGAACGCCCCAAGAGACCTATTTGGGCAATAGAAATTGGAGACTCGCCGACACTGCCTGCATTTTCCTAGGAGGCAATTTGGGAGGCCCAAGCTATGAGGAATATCAATGTAGACGGAGCCCACAGAGAGGAGGACCCCTTCCGTGGTTTCTTTATCGAAGTCGAAGAAGCTACTGGCCTGAGTGAAGCATCGAGTCTCTTCGATGAGGCTCAACAAGCCTTGAATCGAGTAAGTTTCAATTCCCTTCGTCAATATCGCACTTATGTTTATTTTTTCTTTTCCTGTCTAATTTCTTTTCTTCTTTTCGTATAGACCTTGGCACTCCATCAGGAGGAATTTTCCAAATCTCGAGCAGAACTGAGACGATGTGAGGCCGATCTTCAAGGGCTCACGGAGGAGAGAAATGCCCTCAAATTTGTGAGAGGGCAAAAAGAAGAAGAGATCAAGTACCTCTGAGCCGAGTTGGCCACGACTCATAAAGATCAGACCAACCTGATTGAGCAGGTAATGAAAATCTTTAGAAGCTCATGGCATCAGTTCAGGGACGGTGTCTAATACTTCAATTTCACATGTTCAGCAAAAGGTCGAGAGGATCGAGCAGTTCCTGGAGGAGGTCAATATGATGAATGAGGAGACCCTGGGGTGGAAAAACAATATGGACCGCCTTGCTTCGGAGAAGGAAGCCGCTCGAGCCCAATTTTCATAGGCCGAAAGTTATCTTCGAGGTATGAAGGAGAAGAGCTCGGCTCAGGAAAATAAAGTAGAGGAGCTCGAGGCTCGGTTGGCCACCGAATTTGCTAAGGCCAAATCTGAGTCGTAAAAAGCTAAGGCCGATGCAGAGACAATTGTGGCCGTCTACAAATCCGATGCTGAAGCTTCTCAAGCCCAAGTAAGAGAGTCTACCAAGGCCGCCCAAACATGAGATTTTTAGATTGCCGAGCTTGCCAAAGTCCAATCTCGGAGGGAAACCCTCGAGGAGATCCATGATCTAGGTTTCGACCTTACTAATGAGATAAAGAAGGCCAAAGAGCATGAAGACGATGCTAAGGCACTGGCCTCCTCCTCCTATGATGATGATGACGGGAGCAAGATCGGGTCCAAGAATGGGGAGGACCTCGATGGAGAAGAAGCTTCCCCCGAGGAAAATTAGGAATCTTAGAATTTTTATTTTTTGATTTTTTGTGTAGGATCCTGGTCGGTCCTTGTAACTATCTTCATATATATATAAAGGATCTCTTTTATCTCTGACTTGTCTTTATTTTATTTTCCGCCTTGTGAAAATTTTGTTTCATTCGATCCTTATGAAAATTTTGTTCACAACTTAGGCAATTTTACCGAAGTCGGACTAGTGTAGTCTTTATAATCGAGTGAGTACTTGCTCGAACTTGAAGTAGGGCGACCATTAGGTTTTAATTGAGTGATGATGATTTCTAGAACTCAGAAATAAAATGGCCTTTAGGCTCCGAAATAAAATGACCCTTAGGCTCTTGAATTAGGATGATATGTCCATTAGTAAAAATAATGGCTTTTCCCCCCTTTTCGGAGTGAAAAGTTCATTGTTTAATCATATAAAATCTGTCATGCCTTGGTATGAAATAATGAATTTTCTCGATAGTTCAAACGATTTCATAACCATTAGGGTTTTCGAGGGTCGATACTATCGAGACCCTTTGTTTCGTAATGCATTGGCATAAAATAAAGGATTTGTTCAAAAATTCGAACGACTTTGCACCCATTAGGGATTTCGAGGGTCGACATTATTGAGACCCTTAGTAATTTAGCCTAGGGTAGCCTTTTTAACCGGTTCATGGAAATTTTTGAAGGCCTGTTTTATAACGGAAATCGGACGTCTCTGAACCGTGTTAATTTGGCTGTAGCCTTTAGCTTGGGATTTGCCTTTTGGTCTTGTTTCACTGTTATACTTCAAACTTGTTCGAAATGTCAGTCCTCGAGTGGGGTGGTCGTGACCTATAAAATCGAGGGTTACCTTTTTAAGGTCTTACGATCTCGAGGTTTAGTAATTTGATCATGTCAAATTTTTGGATGGTAGTCCCCGAGTACGGGGTCAATTATAGTTGTGATTGGCCCTTAAGCCAATTTCCACAATAGATCACAAATACGAAATTGTGAAGTAAAAATTTCTCAATGGCATGAAATATATAGCAAGGAAAAATACTTCTTTCAATATATTATACATTCGTACATGTTTGCCTTTAGGGGTCAAGTAATCTACATGCGCACGGTTCGTTCTACCATTTGACCCTTACAAAATTTACCTATGAGACCCTGTTGACACAAAGTACTTTCCTTATAAAATTCAAGGGTGATGCCCCCATTATTCAAGGTTGATTGCAAAGAAGAATCGGATACTGTTGAATTTCTCTAAGTTAGCACGAACAATGATTGCCTCGTTCAAAACCTCTCCGAGAAAACCCATTTGGGACAAAAACCGGTCTAAGGGAAAAAGAGTGCAATGCGTGCTTTCAGACCTAAGGACTTCATGTTGAAGAATCCATCGATGTCTTCGATTGAATTCCTGCAATCGGTTATTATAAAATATAAATGAAAATAGAGAAGGTCATACCTTAGCAGTAATATCGTTTGCGGAGTGATATGTTCCAATTATTTGGTAATTCTTCGCCATCTATCGTGCCAAGTTTGTAGGATCCTTTTCCCACGATATTGAGGACTTGATATGGTCCTTCCCAGTTTGGGCCAAGTTTTCCTTCATTTGGGTCTCGATTTTTTAGGGTGACCTTTCTCAGAACTAGGTCCCCGATTTTAAAGTGTCGAAGATTGGCTCTTCGGTTGTAATACCTTTTGATCCGTTGTTTCTGTGCGGCCGTTCGAATGAGGGAGGCTTCCCGCCTTTCATATAACAATTCGAGGATTGTATTCATAGCCTCGTAATTTGACTCTCCCGTTACATACCGAAACTTGAAACTAGGTTCCCTGACTTCGACCAGGATCAGGGCTTCAGCACCATAGACTAGGGAGAATGGTGTTTCCCTCGTACTGGATTTTGATGTTGTTCGGTACGCCCAATAGACCCCGGGCAATATTTCTCTCCATTTTCCTTTAGAGTAGGTCAATCTTTTATTTAGATTTTGAATGATGGTCTTGTTTGTAGATTCGGCCTGTCCGTTACCACTAGGATGATATGACGTTGACATGATCCTTTTTATTTTGTGGTCTTCAAGAAACTTTGTCATTGCTGCCGACAAATTGCTTCCCACTGTCGCAGACGATCTCGACAGGCATCCCGAATCTACATATAATGTGGTCCCAAATAAAGTTTATGACTTTTTTTCTCTGACTTTCTCGAAGGCCTGTGCTTCATCCCACTTAGAGAAATAGTGAGTCATAAACAAAATGAATTTAGCTTTACCTGGGCCGATGGTAGAGGGACGATGATATCCATCCCCCATTTCATGAACGGCCATGGGGATAAGACTGAGTGGAGTTGCTCCTCTGGTTGGTGAATCATCGACGCATACCTTTGACATTTGTCGCACTTTTGAACAAACTCTTTTGTATCTTTTTCCACATCGAACCAATAGTATCCTACTCTGATGACTTTATGAACTAATGACTCGACACCGGAATGATTTCCGTAAGTGCCTTCGTGAATTTCCTGTAGGACGTAGTCGGTATCTCCTTGACCAAAACGGTCCGTCTAACATCCTTCTATATAGTGTTCCATATTTGGCCAATGTGAACCGCGTGGCCTTCGTACGTAGAGTCCTCGATTCCTTAGGATCCGATGAAAGCTTCCCGTTCTTTAGGTACTTGATATATTTATTCCTCCAATCCCAGGTCAAACTTGTGGAGTTTATTTCGGCGTGACCTTCTTCGATTACTGGCCTCGAAAGTTATACGACAGTCCCCGAGCTAATCTCGTTGTCTTCGACTGATGACCCCAAATTTACAAGGGCATCAACCTCGCTATTTTGTTCTCGATGTACATGATGTAGGGTCCATTCTTTAAACCGATGTAGAGTCACCTATAGTTTGTCCAAGTACCTCTGCATTCGATCTTCTCGAACCTCGAAAGTTCTGTTGACTTGGTTTACCACAAGTAGGGAGACACATTTGGCCTCGATGACCTTTGCTCCCAAACTCTTAGATAGCTTGAGACCTGCAATCATGGTCTCATACTCGGCCTCATTGTTAGTCAATTTTGACGTTTTGATAGACTGTCTAATTGTATTACCTGTGTGCCGCTTCAAAATGATACCTAGACCAGACACCTCACGTTCGAAGCGTCGTCTGTGAAAATGGTCCACACCCCCGATGATGTACCCAATTTTAATAATAGTTCCTTTTTGTCCACGGGTACAAGGGCTGGCGTAAAGTCGACCACGAAGTCTGCCAAGATTTGAGACTTGATGGCCGTTCGGGGTTGACATTCGATATTGTACCCGTTGATATTTATGGCCCATTTGTCCAATCGGCCCGAGAGTTCGGGCTTATGCAAAATATTGCGAAGGGTATATGTAGTCACCACACAGATTGGGTGACATTGAAAATATGGTTTTAATTTCCTAGAGGTGCTTATTAGAGCAAGCGATAATTTTTCTAAGTGTGGGTACCGGGTCTCGACCTCACCTAGATTTCGACTAACATAGTAAACATGAAAATTACGTACCTTGCTCATCTTCAAACAAGACCCCACTTACCGCGATTTCAGAGACTACTAAGTATAAGTAGAGTTGTTCGTCCGCTTTCGGAGTATGAAGAAATGGCGGGCTCGAGAGGTACCGTTTTAGTTCCTCCAACTCTTGTTGGCATTCCGGGGTCCATGCACAACTGTTCTTATTTTTAAGCAGTGAGAAGAACCGGTGACTTCTATCTGATGACCTCGATATGAATCGGCCTAGGGAGGCTATGCGCCCTGTTAACCTTTGTTCGACCTTAACATTTTCAACGACCGTGATATATTCGATGGCCTTGATTTTATCGATGTTGATCTCGATGCCCCGATTTGATACCATGAAACTAAGGAACTTCCCCGAACCGACCCCGAATGCGCACTTCTCCGGGTTAAGTTTCATGTTGTGCTTTCTTAGTATATCGAAGGTCTCCTGCAAGTGTTTCAAATTGTCCTCTGTGCGCAGGGACTTAACTAGCATGTCGTCAATACAAATCTCCATTAATTTACCTATGTGTTCTTTGAACATTCAATATACTAGGCGTTGATAAGTAGTACCAGCATTTTTTAGTCCAAACGCTATTACGTTATAACAATAGGTACCGCACTTAGTGATGAACGAAGTCTTTTACTGATCCTCCAGGTTCATTTGTATTTGATTTTATCCGGAGTAGGCATCGATAAAACTGAGTATCTCGTGGCCGGCCATAGCATCGATCCTGTGATCGATATTCGACAAAGGAAATGAATCTTTAGGGCATGCTTTGTTTAAATCTTTATAATCTACACACGTTCTAAGTTTATTCCCCCTTTTTACGGACTACGACTACGTTTTCTAGCCATTCGGGATATTTTAATTCCCGAATGGATCCTATTTTGAGAATATTTGTTACCTCATCCTTGATGAATGCATGTTTAATCTCGGACTGGGGCCTTCTCTTTTGCTTTACCGGTCGGAACTTTGGGTCCAAGCTCAATCGATAGGTAGTGATCTCCAGTAAGATCCCTGTCATATCAAGGTGGGACCAAGCAAAATAATCCATATTATCGATAAGGAATTTAATGATTTTTTCCCTGAGCTCGAGGGTTAAGCCTGTGTCTAGGTATACCTTTTGCTCGGGTAGGTACTCGATCAGTATGACTTGCTCCAGCTCTTTGACCATTGATTTTGTGGCGTCGTAGTCATCGACAATTATGAAGAATCGGGGAATCCAATGTTCGTCATCTTCGTTCGCCCCTCGTTCCTCTGATTGGGTCGAGGCTGGTACCTGTGGTTGCTATTTAATCTCCTTCTTTTCTTTTGACTCCGATCCATTTGCTGATGAAAGCGCCGATACCGATATTACTTCATCGACCGCGAATATCTCTTTGGCATCATGTTGTTCCCCATACATCGTTTTTACCCCATCCAGTGTCGGGAATTTCAACATTTGGTAAGGAGTTGAGGGAACTGCCCTCATGTTGTGAATCCAGGATCTTTCGAGCAGGGCGTTGTATCTCATATCTCCCTCGATCACATGAAACTTGGTTTCTTTAATAGTCCCAGCTACATTTACTGGCAAGATGATTTCTCCTTTAGTTGTTTCACTTGCCATGTTGAAACCATTGAGAACTCAAGCTGCGGGCACGATATGATCCTGTAGGCCGAGCTGCTCCACGACCCTCAATCGAATAATATTGGCCAAGCTCCCTGGATCAATTAAAACACATTTAACCTGAATTTTATTCAAAAGAATAGAAATTACCAATGCATCATTTTGGGGTTGTGAGATCCCCTCTACTTCTTCGTCATTGAACGCAAGGTGCCTTTCGGTACATAGTTTCGAGTTCATTTCTCCCTGGTGATCGACACCTTGGTTCGTTTGAACACAAGCCCTTGTGGTATGTCGACCCCACTTACGATCATATGAATCACGTGCTGTGGTTCTTCCTGTTTGCATTCCTGTCTCTGAAGTGATTTTTAGCTCGGTCACTCAAGAATTCTCGAAGGTGACCCTCGTTGAATAGACGGGCCACCTCCTCCTTTAGTTGTCTGTAGTCTTCGGTTCTATGACCATGTGTACCATGGTATTTGCATATTTGGTTAGGGTCCTTTGGGTTGAATCATTCTGTTGGGGTCTGGGCCATCTAGTAACCTTGATTCTCCCAATGGTTGATACAATACCTGATGCGTCGATGCTGAAGTTGTATTCTGATAATCGTGGTTCTTTTGTGGGATCGATATGTTTATCTAATCCACGTTTCCTTATGATCCCTCGGGAGCTCTGTCCTCAATCATTCCTTCGATCATTTCAAATGGGATTACGTGTTGGGCTACCGTTTTTACGATCTCCGTTGTATGGTTGATACCGATCCCTGTTCGATCGGGGTTCTCTGTCGATGTCCCTTTGAATTCCACCGACAGGACTGTTTGGGTAGACAGAACCAGAAGGGGTCCCCAATTGATCATCCCCGACCCTGATCTTTGACAAGTACCGATTATGCACATCGGCCCAGGTCACCGCCGGATATTCAATTAAATTCTGCTTCAGCTGCCGTGATGCTACCGAACTTTGTTCGTTCAAACCTTGAGTAAAATCTTGAACAACCCAATCATCTGTGACCGAGTGTAAGTCCATACGTTCCATCTGGAACCGAGATATGAATTCCCTTAACATTTCTTTGTCTTTCTGTTTCACTTTAAAGAGGTCCGACTTCCTAGTCGCAACATTTATTGCTCCAATACGTGCCTTCACGGAGGAATCTGCAAGCATGCAGAAGGAATCGATGGAATTGGGTGGCAGATTGTGATACCATATCATCGCTCCTTTCGATAGAGTTTCTCCAAATTTCTTCAGTAGAATGGATTCAATCTCATCATCTTCTAAGTCATAACCCTTTATTGCGCATGTATAAGAAGTAACATGTTCATTAGGGTCCGTGGTCCTGCTGTACTTGGGATTTCTGGCATGCGGAATTTCTTCGGGATGGGCTTCGGAGCCACACTTGGAGGGAAAGTCTTTTGAACGAACTTCTTCGAATCCAAACCTTTTAGGATCGGTGGTGCCCCTGGTATTTGATCAACTCGGGAGTTGTATGTTTCTACTTTTTTGTCATTCGCCTCGATTTTCTTTTCACCTGATTCAATCCACTTAGTGAGATCCTCGAGCATTTTCATAATGAAGGGATCATCCCCGATTCGTTGGTGTTCGATCTCTCCGGTACAAGTTCGGCCCTACGAACGACTTCTGGTGAGGGTGAGGTTCGACCCCACTTGGTGCTCGGTGCTGATTTTGTAATTATGCTATAGCGGCTTGCTGAGCCTGTAGCATTTCAAATATCAATTGGAGGCTGACTCCACCGTCTTCTCCGACATGCGTACCCCGACCACCTGATCGACCTTCCCTACGTACGCTACCTTCGGGATCAGCGCCCAGATTTGCATTTAGGGGCATATGTGAACTGACATTGATGGGATTTGTAATTGGTACTCCCTCGAGATCAACCTGAGGCACCTCGATCCCTGGGGCGGCTATATTGTCGTTTTCCCCGTGAAATATGAGGTCGTTGTCACCATGTGTGGGTGCTGCTTGTGAGTTCGACATGTTTATCATGAAAGCAAAAACACTTACAAGAACAAGCATAAATTAGTGTGTGTTATCAGAATCAGTATCAAGCAATCACTATTATCTTTAGCCCCACGGTGGGCGCCAAACTGTTTACTCTTAAAATTGGATAACAATTAAACTTATAATGTGATTTTAAGGACACGTGATTTCACCTAATATCAATTGATAAATATGAAGATTAGTAATATAAATTAACAATAAGATAGAGCAAATTAGTGTTGAAATATAATTTAGCCATCGGGCTAGAGTGCTCTCAAACTGGTCGATATTAGAAAAGTTATGAATAAAGCATAAGTAAACTGATGAACAAGAATGTATAAGCGGGAGATAAAGTGTTATATTGTTTTGATATGTGTGAACAATGTGTGTTACAAATGATTAGAACTCCCCTTTATATAGTAGAGGAGTTCTACTTATGGTATAACTCTAATTACAAAAGAAAATCTCATGATTAGCTAATTAATCGTTTCTGATTTGATTTGTTCCGAGATTTCCGCTATGATCTTTGACCAGTCACGAATATCTCTCCTTTCTGTTATTATGATATCTTCAATCTTGCTCGATGTCTGTCTCATTTGGTCTCGATCGATACTGGCCTCGATCTCGACAGGTACCTCGAAGCCAAAATTCGATACTTTGTCCTCGTGCTTTGGTCTAATCCATTACGGGACCGACCTTCAATGCAACTCCCTGATCTCGGTCGAATAATAAAATCGGGTGGGCCAGGTTTCATCTGTATACAATATTCCTACGTTCCATAAACAAGACATTGTTAACTTTCTTTTTTATAACTAAGATATTTGAATCTAACAACAGATCACTTTATTCAAATATTATCTCTTAACTTAAATTTTTGTTATTTAAGAAAATTTATTTTCTTACCTTAATTAACGTGTACATATTATATTTATTTAAAAAAGTAATAAAAATAAATTTCAAATAAGAAATTTAAATATCATCATATACATAAAATACCAGAAAAATATTAGTATACAAAAATATTTGTTTGATATGAACATCTAAAAGCTAGCAATGATATAGCTACTGATAGGGGTGTACAAAGAAAATCGATAAACCGCATCAAACCGATAGTTTAAGTCAAATCGGAAAAAAAAACCCGATGCGATTTTGTTTGATTTGATTTGGTATTGGAAGATAAAACCCGACCATAATGGTTTGGTTTGGTTTTAACTAAAAAAAGTCAAACCGAAACCAAACCAACCCGATAGTACATTTATATAATTTTTAAATATATTTTATACATATAAATATTTATTGTAATGTAATTTATAAATATTTCTTAAACTTTTTCATAGTTTTATCTCTTAACGTATTATTTCTAGTTTAGATCAAATAAATTTTATAGCCCATAAATGCAGTAACTCAAAAAAAGTTCAAATCAATACTAATGCTAATAAAAGAAATTCAATTCAATACTAGGAATGACGAAAGTGTAGGATAATTATTTTAGTTTTACATTGGTTTATGAAAATACATAACTTAGATTATCTTTTTCTTTAGTGCTTAGTTATGTAATTAATATGAGTACTTATTAACTATACTTATTTTAGCATGAGCTATATATTATTGTTAATTTTTATTATGGCTTATCAATTAGCAATATTTATTTTATGTAATTTTATTATTTTAGCTTTGTCATTGAATATTTTAGTGTAATGCTATGATTTATCTCATTATTATTGTGTTAGTTTCTTGTAAAATACATTATATAGTTGTATTTTATTATCTGGAGAACAAGTTACTTATTTTATATTATGAAGACTTTACCGGAAAAAAATCCCGAAAACCCGAAAACCCGAAAACCCGAAAAAATCGAGATTGAAAAACCCGACTTTGTTGGTTTGGTTTGTTTATAATTTTAAAAATCCGGTATTATTGATTTAGTTTGATAATTAAAAAATTCGAACCAACCCGACCTATGTACCATCTAGCTACTGATGACGATTGTGAGGTCGTGAATGATGCGGGAGATGATCGATGGTAGACTAATGACTAATGGTAGAGATCTAAATATTTCAAATTCGGACATCATTAAATAAAAACAAATGAGACCTTATGTTAATGCAGTAACAATTTCAACATCTCAAATATAAAAATTCAATAAGTCATAGGATGTTCATGTTTATAAAAAAAATGTTGATGAAGTTTTTTAAATAGACTAATACTGGGGAAAAACATAGGTTCAACTTAAATTAGCCTCCTTATTATTTGGTAAATTAATTAAAGAGACTTCTCATCTATTTATCGACAACCAAACCCGGTCCTATTTTTTCTGTAAGTGTAATAATGTAATAACTCTTTCAATGGCCGCCAAAGGATGTGGTGCAGTGGATGGAACTGCATTTTCCTTAATTAGAGATCTCGGATTCGAGCTCTGGGTATGAAAAAATCCTTTGTAGGAAACGCTTTACCCAGAATGGAGCACTACGCGCATGAATTCGAATATAATCAGGCTCTAATACTGATACCAGACACCGAGTGAGAAACAAAAAAAAAAAAAAGCTCTTCCAATGCATTTCGGAGGAAGTATAAGTGTTAAAATTATGTTTTGGGTTCTTAAATTTGTAACTTTCTAGATGTTTTGGCCCGTTAACATATACACATAGATACAACCTTGATAGATGTTTTTAATCTTCTCTTTGTTTATCCAAATAATAGTTAGATCATCATGAAATCTGTTTAACGTACAGTGTAAGCGAGTAGTCTTAAGTGTGTATAGCGCGATGCACAAAATTACATTTTCCGAAAAAAATTATTTCCCTTTTCTTATTTCAAGATAGGAATAATTCCTTGAAGATACTATGGATAAAAAACTATACCACAAAGTTAGATCACGAGGTCCTAATTAAATTTTCCAATTTGTTATCATTCACAAAGATAAATTACTAAATAGTATAAGTTATATAAATCGTTAGTGTATTCCAAATTAAAAATCCACCATATCTTTTATGCGTGGAGGTGTATTTTTACACTATTGGATCACCTAACCAAGAATATCTACACGTGAACCTTCTTAAAATATGATAATTGTAATCTTAAAAATAAAATAAAATTTACCTGTTACAACAAGTAAAGATAACTCGATCGTGTAAAAATTTCTGATATCGATAGTGTATATTTCTTAAATTTATTATTAGTTTATTACTTCTTCATCGTCGTGAATCTATCTATATATATATATATGTGTGTGTCATTAGGTGACAGCTCTTTGTCTTGAATTTTTCCTTTTCAAGCCAGACAATTATCTTTTTCTTTACTATTCTATATTTGGTGGTTCTCACAACTACACATTCTCAAAAACCCTAGAAAAGAAAAAACAAAGATAAAATCATGCTGAGAAAGCTGTACGCGGTTATTTGCTAATGAAAATGGCAGCAAGTATATATGTCAAATTATGAAGTCTTCCAATAGAATCACCATATCGTTTCATTAAGATATGGTTGACACCAAGTAATGAAAAGCTACATTTGAACTAACCAATCAAATATCTCGTTATTTTATATAAATATGACACGTATATATTGGTTTTCCACTATCTAGTTAATCCCTCAAATTTTAAAAAAAAAAATTAATTGAGAGGAATAATATTTATTCTATGCCAGAAAGATAACTACCACGTAAATAATATTTATACAGGCCAATGGGAGTTGGAAGCGAGTAAAGAAGAAAGACATGGCAATTAGTTTAAGGACTAATAAAATGGGATTGTTATATAAATAGTCGGCAAATTTACTGTTACTTTTTCTAGCCGGTATATACATATATGTATTATATATATATTCACTTTTATTTAGTTTAAGAGATAAAGCGGTCGGCTATTTGAGTTAATCTATCTAATAAAATAACAAAGTTAAGTTTGATTAGGTTTATTATTATATTGGGTCTAAAACTAGCTACTACCATAAAAAAGACTAAAATAATCTCTTACTTATAAAAATGTGTTAAGAGGAATAATAAAGTGAGATTTGGTGAGAAGTGATAGAATGGGAAACTTTTACTATATGCCTCACACAACATATTTAATTGAGGTATACCTTATTTTAAAGATGTCAACTTTCTAGTGATGACATAAATAGAGAGTAGGTCCTACTTGATTTTAAATAAGATTATCGTTCAAAAAAAAAAAAGATTTTAAATAAGATTGTTACGTTTGTTTTTAAGGGTGTCTACACATAATTAAGACTAACTAAATATTCTTTTAAAATAGTATAGTCTACGATTACAACACTATAATTTTTTTTTGAAAAATTTACCTAAATAATCGTCCACCTAATATCTTAAACTAAAAATAACTAACGGATGTATAAAATATGCATTACTCATCAATTTATACCGACTAAAAAAAATAAATAAAAAATATGACCGACTATTTATGTAACAATCTCATAAGATAAGTTATACTTCTAGTTTGGAGGTAGCTTTCATAGAAGAATTTTATTCAATGTTATTTGATTACTTGGAAGTTTCTTTATCTTCTTTCTTTTCTTACACTATATTTTCTTTCTTTGTTTTAATCATCTGATATTCAAACTCATTATTTTTTTTAATTCAAATTTATGTTGTATAAATTTATTAAAGGGGATAAAACGTTCTTTATCAATTATTGCCAGTGAAGTTCGAGCCAAAACGTCAAATTTATTTCTCTTTTTTCTTTTTTCTAAGATTTAATCATTGTTGGAAAATGTTTATTGGTCCGATTAATTTGAATTATCCTTGGACTAAGTAGGCCTATTAGAGAGATAAAATGTGTTATTGAAAGGTTATCTATTTTCGGGGATGTTGAATTCAAAAATCTGAGCAATCTCAAACATCACATAACCGACTCATGTATATATTTATCTGAATTTATGTGTAAAATATATTTATATAAAATAATCAGATCAATTACTATATAATTACAAATATATTTCTCAATAAAAACTAGTTGATTATTTGATAAAAGTAAAAACTAACGTATTAACAATTACGAAAATTTAGCGATAATATAAAAAATTGTACTACCAATATATACAGAGGCGGATCTAAGAATTAAATTCTATAAATTCAAATCTTAAGATTTTTAGCATTGAACTTATTATATTTTTAAAGTTATGGGTTCATATCTACTATTTTCGTAATTTTAATAAATTTTACATATAAATTTTTATTCCGTATCGAAAATTATGAATTCAATTAAACCCGTCGGTAGAATATACCTCCGCCTCTGAATATATATATATATATATATAGCTTAAATTCTGTCTATAAATCGTGCCTCATTATCAGCTTGGCTTAGCAACTACAGCTGGACTCTAACCCATTACGCCACGTCATCACCCCCTTCCCTCCTCTTCTTTTAAACCCTTCTCTTCCCTTCCAAAAACCAAATTCCTAGCTCAAAGTAAAGCAAAATTAAACAGAAAAAATTCAAAAAGATCCAAAAATGGAGGGATTAATTCCATTTGTGTACAAAGCAATAATAGATTACAAAAATACTAAACAAGGCGGAATGACTAATGATTCGCCGTTGGGTTCTTACATGAGACTTCCTGGCGATTCGGGTCGGTTCGAGATGTCGAATATACATCTATTCGGGTCGCCCGACAACGGGTTTTCAATGAAGTCTTCAGCTTCTTCAACTAGTACTGCCACTAAGAGAATGGTCTCCGGCGGATCACCGGCGGCGAGATGCCACTGGATTTCTACTCGTGCTGTTAACAGATAAAAAGATATATTTGGGCAAAAGGTCAAAAATCTTTTGTTAATTTCTTTATCTATGGTTGAGGTAAAAAAACCTAAAGCAAAGTGATCATGAAGTCAAATACTGTGGGTATTTGATGATAGTAACAACAGGGTTAATTTCTCTTTTAATGTTTTTTTTTTTTTTTAATTTCATAATTTTAAGCTTGGTGGAAGTAAGTGTAAGAATAACCCAAAAGGGATCTTACACTTATGTAATATTCTTATGTGAAAATTCAAAGTGTGTATATATATATTATATGGGTAATATGTATTAGTGTTTGTTTCATAATTAAGTTGTCTGATTGATTCTACATATGTGTTTTTCATGTGAAATTTAATTAGTGTTTGTGTGATAAAATTTTCATTATTACTGGCTAAAAAAGGCAGCTTAATTTTGTTTTTCTCTCTAATTGGTGTGAATTTTCAAATTTTTTATTCTTGATTCCAGAAGTCTTTTCTCCCCTTGTAAAATACTACAAACGGTAAGTAAAAGGTTATTTCATCTTTAAAAAATTTATAAAGAAAGATGCAGTTCGTGTATTTGACTTTACAAGTTAAATTGGAGCTTTGATTATAAAGAATATGGTAATTGTTATAAATTGTGAAATAATCTTTTCATTTGGTTTTGACCAAAGAGATTGAGTGATAAAATGCTAAAAGAAAATAAACAATAAAAAAATAAAAGAAAAAAGACAATTTAATTTTCTAAATTGTTTTGCCTTTATTCTTTTCTTTCCGGCTTGTTTGGATGGTTGTTACCCATTGTATTGTATCGTATTGTTACTTTAAATACGATGTCTGTTTTGATTGTTACTTAAATTTTATTGTATCGTACGAAATGTGCCACTTTATGTAATAAGTAATTTGATGTGGTCGCATCGTTACCTTGTCTTTTTCTCTCAATCTCACCCTTCATTATTTTTAAATAATTTTATTTTATCATTTAACTTATTTTTTTATATAATAATTTTACCCTATATTATAATTTTTTCTTTATATTGTATGTTTATCTTTCATATTGCTGGTGTGTAATATCATAAAATGATGGCAAATAACACAATCAAATGATATAATACAGTACGATACGATACATTATGAAACGTATTAACAGAAGACCAATACGATTAAGTGGTACGTGACTCTTGGAGTTTGGTTAAATTTTTTAAAAAGGGTTCATACTAAAAGAAAAAGTCAAGCTTTTAATAGAACTCTTTTTTAACCAAACGCCAAAAACAAAAACAAAAACAAAAAAAATTAAAAAATATTCGTTCAATTTTTAAGAAAACGTCCAAAGCTTTCTTATGTTTAGTGGAAAAATTTACGCACAAAAAACGAGGAAAATACTGAATTTTTATTTCGCAAGATCTCTTCATTGAATTTTTGAAGCAAATTTCTACTGTTGATTCAAAAGTAATGCCCCATCTAGATTCTAGTGTAAAGGGGGAGTTGTTGGCCAGTCGCAAGTTTTATTATTTGGTCAAAAGGCTCTTCAATTATGAGAAATAGAACTATTTAGTCCTTATTTTGAATTTGGTTTCAAATCTCCCCTTATTATTAGTGGGCTAGCACATATTTGCTCTCTGGGGCATTTGCATCTATATTTGCTTTTTTAGGTCACGTTTTAATTTATATCCGCTTTGCAAAAAAATTTACAAGTGTACCTACTTTTCGCTTAATTCAGGCATACGGGAGTGAAGTAGCAAAAATTTTTGCCTGAAGTGGAGCAAAACTTTAGATATTTTTGCATGAAGTTTGGCCTGATTTGCAAAGGCAATCATGCAAACTTCAGTTCATAGTGCAAATGGCAAACAGTTCAATAAAACAACAACATACGTTAACTGAATTTGTTTGTAATTGCTGAACTTTAGCATTCTAGTAGCTGAAGCTTTGTTTGTAATTGCTGAACTTCAGCATTCTAGTAGCTGAAGCTTTGTTCTGTATTTGCTAAACTTCAGCATGTTTAGCTGAAGCTTTGTTCTGTTTGTGATGAACTTCAGGGGCTACAGTTTGTTTTGTATTTGCTGAACTTCAGCAGTCTAGGAGTTGAATTTTTTTATATATTTGCTGAACTTCAGCATTCTTAGAGCTGAAGTTCTAAAACAACAATGAATTCAAAATAGACCATGATTAGCACCGATTGATGATGTTCATTTCAAAGATTGAAAAATAAAAAATATTTTCGACATGAAAACAAGTTTCTACTGTAGACAATAAATTGCGTCGAGAAAATTAAATCAAGACCGAAAAATATTGCAACAATCGTAGTATTTTATTTTAAATAATATGAGTGTACAATCTCTATGAATCCTCTGATTCTTCTTTTCAATATAAATTCAAGGGCCTTTGAGCTTGATTTTGAATTTTAATTTGATTTATCCGTCGTGAACACTTTGATTGTTGCCACGAATTTTATAACGAACAAGTAGCCTTGATCTTGAACGCCTTGTATTTGATTTGACTTCGTTCTTGATCGTGAATACGTGAATTGTTCTTCGTTCTTGAGCTTGAACTTGATTTTTTCTTCATTCTTGAACTTGAACTTGAACTTGGTTGCTTGAAGCTTGAAACTTGTAGAGAAATTTGCGGCGTTTGATCCACGAGCTCTCTCTTGCTTCTTGTTATAACTTCTGGTGGTTTTTCTGGGTTATGAAGACCCCTATTTATAGTTGTGGAAGGGAAGAGTTATGAGAAGAACAAACTCTTTCCGACCAATCAAATTGAAGTGTGACAAGGTCGCATTTGATTGGCCAGAACATGTCACTTGCACATGTGACGCGATTTCATTGGCCTTTTAATGTAATTTGGCATGCCTTGTTGTTTTGACACGTGGCATGATCCAATTGGCTTTTCCGTTTGATTTGGCGTGCCACGTCACTTGACACGTGGCACCAAACTGGGCCTCTAGGAAGATGGCATATTGGGCCTAATAAAGTGGGCTCATCATTTGTAGCCCAACAAAATGGGCTAGCCCAATGGATTAAGACGTATTTATTTAATCCATATATGTCGTACTTATATAATTAATTTAATTATATTAGCCCGTAGTATTTATTTGGACTAATATATCTTGCATTTAAAATATAGTCCCAATTATTTTATGAATTTAATTTCAATAAAATTTATATGCCTACAAATGCCCCTACTTCAAGATTTGTTAAGGTATAGATTTGTCGTAACCGAAAACGGGTCATGAAGTATTAGTGGACTACCAAATCAATATATATTTATAGAAAAAAAATCAAAATGGACATAAAAAAATAAACCAAATATGCATTATTTGAACATAGTGGAGTTTAACAATATATTAGCATATTGAGGTTTATCTACTAAACATCACTTTCATTTTCCACTATAATCACAAATACTTGTCTTATTCTTGGAAAAGAATCCTTTCGTAATGACCACTTTGCCAATCTTTCTTCGATAACACAAACAATAGCCGAATCCGACATGAAGTACGATTGCATCATTCCACATCGAATTACATATTATCAACGCCTCTCTCCGTAATCTATATAAACACATGTGCTCTTATTTGTTGAGCATCAATCTGCAGTATTCACAAGCCACTTGAGTTTATTTTTTGTGGACTCAGAAATATTAACACGAAGGTAGTTTCTTCTCTTTCTTTTTTTTTGTGATTTTCTTCTTTTAAATTATTTTTCTTTTGTAGGTCAAGGAAGTGAGAGTAGATTACTCCATGCATGAATAGTGCAATTTTAGGTGTGAAGGGATGAGTACGCATTCCTGCTCGACAATCGGAGAGATTACTCGCATGGCCCGACTATCGGAGAGATTACTTTCAATGTGGCTCGACTACCAGAGAGATTACTCTTAATGTGACCCGACTACCGGAGGGATTACTCTCAAAATGACCCGACTATCAGAGAGATTACTCTCTATGTGGCTCGACTACCAGAGAGATTACTCTCAAAATGACCCGACTATCGGAGAGATTACTCTCAAAATGACCCGACTATCGGAGAGACTACTCTTAATGTGGCCCGACTACCGGAGAAATTACTCTCAAAATAACCCGACTATCGGAGAGATTACTCTTAATGTGTCCCAACTATCGAAGATATTAATCGCGATGCGGTTCGACTATCAGAGGCCATTTCATCCATTCAGACCTTCTTGCCCATTCTAATATTCTTGATTTGGATTTTGATGACCTTTTTTTCTCTTTTTTTTTTGCAGTCCGAAGAAATGGAAAATTTCACGAGACTATACCTCATCTTCCTCCAAAATTAGATATCTCCTAATCGAGACTGAAGATGACATAGAACAAACCAAGATTTTGGTTCACACCCCACAAGTTGGACGGTATGCAGCCTCATGGCCTTCTTTGAGGAACTTCCTTCATGTAGAAAATTGGACCTTGGAGCACAAGTCAACTTCTAATCCATTGTCCAAGATGTGGTCTCTCCAAGCGCCAATCCATCGCTACGTAAACATTTCTAGAACCTTTCCAAAATTAGGACATCGCATAATTCAAGGCGAAGTACGTTGGGGAAACACAACAACAGTCGAGGGCGAGTATCGTCATATTCCAGGATATTGGGTATGGACTGAAGATGTACTTGGTGGAAGTCAACAAACCCTGAGTACAACGAAGATTTATGATGCTGTCTATGCCTCACTTTTCACTTATGATTGAAACTTAAACATTTTGCAAGCATTTTGTGAGGCTTGGTGCCCCAAGACGAACATGCTTCTTACATCAGCTGGGGAACTATCTATCTCTCTATGAGACTTACACATCCTTGGAGGTCTTCCCATTGCAGGTTCTCCGTATGAAGAAGTGGTACCTGAGACAAGAGAACTTATTGGTTTGAACGAAAAACAGATGATATTTATCCCTCGATCTTGCGAGTATTTATTTGCTGCCTTCCATCACCTTAAGGAAGGTACGGGTGCTAACCAAAAGGTCTCCTTCAGCAAGTGGACAAATTTTTGGTATAACAAAACTTCAATATATAAACTTGCCCCACTGCGAAAGGAAAAGAAATCTGCGCGCCTAAAGTCGACACATAATCCTAACGGAGTTATTCCCAAGACAACGAGGTGGTCAAGTGATCAAGAAGTTATATTCTCCAAGCTTAGGGTGAGGGCTGACAAGAAAGATGAAACTTATGTAGCAACATTCTTATCAATTTGGCTATGTGCCTTTGTGTTTCTCAAGGCAGAAAACTTCATTCGTACCGAGACTTTTAAGATGGCAAGCACGATGGCAGGCGGGCAAAAGATTAGCCTTACTGTCCCAGTTTTGGCGAGTATTTATCATGGTTTGAATAAGATTTCGTGTTCTTCCCAACTTGATCAGGTCAAAGTTTGTTTTCCCATTCATTATCTTTATGGCTGGCTTGCACATTACTTCAAAACCCATTATTCACTTGTTAAGGATCCTTCTGTCCCTTTGATGGTGGCATACTCAGGAGAGGGAGCTGCGAGGTACTTTAACGAGAAGGATGCGAGAAAATGCATCAACACTGGGGAGGATATAGTTTGTACACCAACAATGTTAACCAATTCTCGTCCTTATTATTATGTGGATAACAATGCCCCTCAAGATTTGGAGTCAAATTACTTCATGAGCTTACGTTTTAATTACCTCTCTTTGAGGTATGATAACTCATTCATCATCGAGCCATATAGCCCGCATCGGTTTGCTCGTCAATTCGGATTTTACCAGAACATCCCCGATTTTTTGGAGAATGATATCTGTAATGACTCTCTGGATGAAGGACTCAGATTTTGGAGGATTTGCACACTGTATCGGTCTATGTCACGTGCGGTTTTTCCCCCAACGGGCAATTCTGTGGAGAAGTCTTTCGCCACCAATTATATGTCTTGGTGGGAGACAGCGCATGAGAAGTTTCTCGAGGATAATTTGCAAGCTTTGGTAGATAATGTAGGCTAAAGTCTACTACTCATTTAGGAGGTGAAAATCAAGGTGTTGGAATGACGCTCCCAAAAGTTAAAGAGCCACCTACTCCAATCCCAAAAGTAGTTACACAACATAAGAGAAGGAAGCTTAAATCCTCAAAGGCAGCTTTGAAAGAGGTGGTGTGCACTTCAACGGATATAGCGAAGCACCCTCCAGTTCTTCCATTTAGCACCCAAGTTCCTCAAGATACAAGCCAAAGTACCAATGAAGATCAAAATTGGAAAAGAAAATGGCCTAACCCAGTAGAGATTGTAGAGGTTCCAAGTGTTGATAGTCCCTCAAGAATGCATACAACTTGCAACAAAGAGGTAAAATACAATCACCTCATTTTTTTTCTATTTTATTTTTTGAATAACTTTACTATAAATTAATTACTTTCTTTGCCTTTTTCTTATGCAGTTAAACGCCATTGGGCATTCGATGGTATCCCCACATGACAAGACGCAAGTGAGTGATGAATATGTTGGAGGGACTACATCTAAAGTGAAGTCACCTTCAAAGGCATCATATCTTCCTCATGACAGAGCCCTAAACCAACAAACTCTAAATAAGATAACTCGCATCCCACCGATGACAAATACAACAATATCTATTTTTGAAGGAAAGTGCATTGTCTTTAATCGCAAAAAGGTATTCGTCTTGGGACTTTGAGAGGATATTGCAATAGATTCTCCAAAATGCATAACTGCTCTCATATTATAGGGAGAAAATTACTGAGATTTTTGAGGATATGAAGAAGGTGAATATTTTAAATCTTTCTCCATTAGAGTGTTTACTGAATTCTCTTTTCGAGCTTTCTGCCTCATATGACCAAGAGCGATCCAATTTGGCTGATAAGACGAGTCAAGATAAGAAGCTGGAGCTGTTTCCAAAGCTAAGGAGCGTCTTGAATTGTTCAAACTTGAAGCAAGTGAGAAAGTCAAGAAAGTTTCCTCTAGTGAAAAGAAACTGAAGAGAGTTGTGAAGAAGTTGCAGACATTACAACAAGAGAGGGAGAACCTCCAAGGTGTTATAGAAGTGACTCAAAAGGAGGTTGAAGAGATTCAAGCAAAAGTTTCAGCTGCCGAGACTGAGGTTTCTTCATATGACAACGTAAATTTGATGACTGATGAAGATTCGGCCAATTTGGAGGAGAAGAAGAAGAACTTGGAGACTAGCTTTCAAGAATTGATCAACTACAAGTTTTGTTTAGATTAGGCTATTAGCATTATCTCCCCTTTTATCCTTATGTTAGATTGACCTAGTGAATATTTATTTCATCTTAAATAAGATTTTCTTCTCTTTTGCTTTACATTAACCGGCATTTATCTTGGTCGCATAATTTTCATCTTTATGCACTCGTAACGAATGATTCGTATCTCATTGTAGGAGAGTCCAAATAACTAACCGTTTGATTTCTCAAAAATTAGACTCCAATATCTAAAAAATATCCAAAACTTAGAATCAAACACCTACAGAATCGACCCAGATAATATTTTAAAACCAACTTTAGATTTCACCACGTTTAAAATTTTAAATTTGCGCAGTCTCACAAAAAAAAATGATATCTTGGTGTAGGAAAGTCAGAATTGCGAACCGTTTGATTTTTCGGAAACTTAACTCACAAGTATATAACATACCCAAAATCAAAAACTTAATGCCTTAAGGATAGTTTCAGATAATAGTTCAAAATCAATATTAAATTCCGACGCGGTAGCGATTTCAGATTTGCACAACTTTACCAAAACCTTTGTATCTTGATGTGAGAATGTCGAAATCATAAAACGTTTGATCTATTGAAAACTTAACTTCCAAATATATAACATATACAAAATTCAAGATTTAATTCCTTAAGGATAGTTTCAAATATAGTTCGAAGTCGACTTCGATTTCTTATATGCCGATAGTTCCAAATTAGCGCGACTTCACCAAAATTTTTGTATCTTGGTGTGGAAGCCTCGAGATTGTAAGGAATTTTTAGTTGTCAAAAATTGAAATTCAATAGCTTCATTCTCGCCAACATTCTGGGGTTCAAGTCTCACTGAATTTGAAACGTCGTGAAGGTACACTGAAAACTTGAAGGTTTGGCGAACATGAAGGCATAGCGAATCCTCGGACTTCAATGCAAATGCTTGACGATATCCTAAAAGAGATTAATCATTTTATTGAAGACACCAATTTACCATAGTAGCTGGCCCCTTTAAATCAAATGGGAGCCAAAGTTTAACAGAAGAATGGTATCTCAACTCGATTTTCAAGTGCTAATTGAATGAATTACACTCGATCGTACTTCATTCGGACAATGATTGGGGGATTATGTATATTTTGAAATTATACGACTAAACTCAGAATTAAACTCTAAGCTGCCTACGTACCTCAGTGAAGAGGATCAAGTCATACCGTAGTTCGGAATGGGTGATTTTATTTTTATTTTTTTATGTCCTAACTTTTTCCTAGACCGCCTCTTTCGAGGTTTTCAACCTAGCGGACCTTTTTTATTTTTTTCTTTTTTTTTATGTCCTAACTTTTGCCTAGGTCGCCTCTTTCGAGGTTTCCAACCTAGCGGATATTTTTTTTATGGGCCGTACACAGTTTAGACTCATGCGGGCCAGGAGTATAGGAACATGCAGTTTAGGCTCATGTGTCAAGGAGCGTAGGAACTTCAAGGATAATACTTCTTCAAAAGTTTGCCATTTATAGGGCCGATTCTCATACTATCTACATCAACCAGCTTGTAAGTCCCACTTGAGTAAGTTTCTTGCACGACATATGACCAATCCCATTTTGAAGTGAACTTCCCTACTGGTTTATGGGAAGTAATAATGGGTATTCTTATGGAAAGGACTTGATCTCCTACTTGAAAGGATCTTGGGCGAACTCTTTTATTGAAGGCGCAAGACAATCGAGCTTGATAACATTCAAGACTCTGTTGAGCTTCCAACCTCTTCTCATCAAGAGCCTCCAACTCTGCTAATCGAAGTAGAGCATTTTCTTCATCACTGATCCTTTCTTGAATAACCAGTATTAATGAAGGTATTTGACGCTCAAGTGGCAAGACCGGCTTCGACTCCATAAACGAGTGAATAAGGAGTCGCTTGTGTTGGCGTGCAGTGAGTCATCCTATATTCCCATAAAGCTTATTCCATACGGTCATTCCAGTTTCGTTGGATTTGGAGAAAACTTTCTTTAGCAAGTTGCATAAAGTTTTGTTGAATGCTTCAGCTAGACCATTGGCGGCAATGTTGTACATTGAAGAGTTACGTTGCTTGAACCCAAAGCGATCAAAAACCTTGTTCATCAACCTATTATCGAATGGATTTCCGTTATCCGTTATTATGTAATGAGGAATTCCAAATCAATAGATTATGTTTACTCGGATGAAACTTGCAACATTTTCCTTCTTTACCTCCTTAAGCGCAACAACTTCAGCCCATTTTGAGAAGTAGTCAGTTGCAGCCAAGATGTATAGGTGCCCACCGGAGGACTTTGACAGTGGTCCAACGACATCCAATCCCCAAGCGTCAAACGACCAGGATGCTACAGTCGGGTGCAACACTTCAGGAGGTTGGTAAATAAAATTCGCTTGGGATTGACAAGCCTTGCATCTTCGAGCATAGTCCAGCAATATTTTACCATTGTCGGCCAATAATATCCCATCCTTTTTATATGGAAGTGGAGCTTTTGTCCTGACTGGTGTCACCCACATACCCCAGAATGTGCCTCTTGAAAAGCTTGGAGTGCTTCTTCTTCCCCTAAGCATCGCAAGAGTACTCCCTCGAACGACCTTCTGTATAAAGTATCTTTGTAGTAAAGGAAGCGAGGTGCACGACGACGGATTTCAGTCCTTTTCCTTGGATTTTCTGGAAGTATCCATAGCATAAGTAGTCAATAATGGGTTGTCTCCATTCTTCTTTCTCAACTTCAGAAACAACGACAAGATGCTTGAGTTCATTTTCTTCACCTTCAACCTCACTTGGCGGCGGTACTACCCATTTTTGGTAGACAGTAACTTGAGCTTGATCAGGCAAGGTTAATGATGAAGCTAGGACAGCTAAAGCATCAGTCTTCTTATTTTCTTTCCTTGGTGATGTTTTAGACGTCAATACCACATAAGAAGATAGGTTAATTTGTGGTATCCAATTTTTCGAGTGCTGTCTCTCTAGAAGAACCTGGTTCTTCTTGGTGTTCCAACTTCTACTGTTGCGGAATAATAAAAGCAGTAAAGTAAAAACACTGAGATTTTTCCGTGAAAAACACCTGGCTCAAAAGGTGAAAAAACCATGACCTACTCCTCAGTAGGATTTTCTCAAACTCTTCACTAAAAATCTGAGCCAAACAGACTTACAAAATAAACTCTTTTGTAATCCTAGGACTAACTCTAATCCCTTCGTAGTAACTAGCCTCTAGCTAATTCCTACAAGCTTCAAGTTAACTCTAATTTGAACAATGTGTACCTATTACAATTACTTCTATGAGAGCTGAAAAGATACAATATTAAATCGCCTACTACAACCAACTAGACTCAATGACAAACAAATGGAGCTGGTTCTTCTAGCTGGTCTGTAGCCTTTGTGTCGCACAATAATTCTGCTTGCAAAATCTCTGGGAATTTTTCTTTCAGATCTTAATTCACTTCTGCACTTTTGCGTTGGTAATTCAAGCAAGAATACTTCAATTATTTATAGAGTCAGTTGTTGAGTTTGTCGTTCAGTTCTGGTACAACTCTTCCTGGGAGAAAGAGTTCGTATTAAACTCAACTTCCTTCCTTAATTACTGTCCTTGCTGAATTCAAATTCTATTCTCTTATCAATTTGCAACCTTTTCTCATTAGGAGACATTCTCTTTGTTCATTGATACTTCACAATCGCATTCATCTCCTATGCATATACGGTTCATGTGCCAACGCGTTAGGTCAAGTATGTGTGCTCTGATGGACCTGGTTCAGCTGGTCAGACATTTGTCAATCTTCAAAATTATGTAGTGACTTGGGTCAACAAATTCTCCCTTTTTAATGATGACAAACTCTGTGCTCAACCCTGTATAAACTTCAAACACTTTGTATGGTTTTAAGCATTTATCATGGAGAGACCAGGTTCACTAGGTTATAAATATCATAACTTTTTGAAATTTTGCAAAATCACATATCTTCCCCTTTTGGCATCATCGAAAAATTGCAAAAAAATTGTGTGAATCCTAGATTTTTAACACTTACTCATGGCCACTTGGGCAACTGCATATGCAATCATGGATTAATCATCAATAATCAACTAAGAATTCAAACTATCAAAAAATAGAGATACTGAATCAGAACAAAAAGCATCAGATTTCATTGATAGAGAGAATACGATTCTGTCACAATCTACAAAATGAAACAAAAACAATTAAAACATGAGTAACAAACAAAAAAATTCTGAATCTGGGTCACTGAAAGTTCTAGGCAGGCTAGGAAATTAAGGCTTGGAAAAACTGCAGACCTGGTTCGTTTAGCCGAGATAGATGGTTCAGCAGACTTAGAAACAGATGAAGACTTCTTTGAGGAAGTCTTGACTTTCTTGGGATTAGGGGTCTGAACCTCTACCTCTGCCAATTTTTCACTTTAATGGACCAGGTCCATCTCATCCACTTCAACAGCCTCAATAGGCTCAAGAACCTTTTCTTTCCCTTTTTCCACTCTTTTCTTCTTACTCTCCTCTAAAGCTCTCTTCAACTCGTCCTCACTTTGATTTACCTTGCTCCTTGTAGTTCTTCCTCTTGGAAGAGAAATATTAGAAGACTCAGAAGGAACAGCTTTTCTTTTCTTACTTTCTCTTGTTGTTCCAGACGTTTGAGCTTTAGGAGTTCTTTTCTTCTTTGGATTGTAATTATCGCCTAACATTTTCAGCAGATCCGCCAGGGTTTCCTAAGTAGATGAACCAGGTTCATCTGTACCTTTCCTAAATTTACTAACCCTTCAGAGGTTTCTCCTGATTCACTTCCCCCTACGTTCTTGCTACTTTCTTCCTCCTTTTCTAGCTCAGCTCCACAAATAGCCATTCTAACAGATTTAGAGGTGGATGAATAATCAGCCACTTCTTTCCCTTTTCCCTTTCTTATTACTACGTATTCACTCACTCTCATTTTTTTTATTTATTTAATTTTTACCACCTATTCTTATTGTTTCCGGCAACTCCACATCTATTACAGACCCAACCAGTATGAACCTATTTTCTATGTTTTCAGCAACATCAAAGATGACCTCAGAAGAAGGACTTGGGACAGATGCTACCTGAGTCATCTAAAATTTGGGAATGGTTTTGTAAAGGAGGGGATGTCTTGAATAAACTTTTCGTTTGGAATTGACGGTTAAGGCTTCCCTAGAATCTAGGTATTTTAATTTGGTGAGGATTTTTGTTGAAACATAACTGGTTCAAAGTCAATGGATAGGCTTTGAAAAGATTTTGAGTTTGGGCAGAGTTCTGCTCATGATTTAATTATTAGTATTTCAAAGTGTGCAGAGTGTAGAACACATACCTCGCCTTTCAGATGAACCAGCACGATGAACCAAGTTCATCATTTCAGAATCCTCTTGATCAAGCCTCAATTTGCAAAGATAGAAAAAATTTCATTTGTGCTCAGTGGGTCATATCAAAACATGGCATAAGAGTATACTTTTTACAGTACGAGACTGAGCAATTGTTAATCTGGTTGATTATCTATGTTAGTGTTTCTAGCCAAAAAAATCATTTTTTTTTCAATTTTTGTTTTTTCAATCAGGTGATTTTAATCATCCCTAATTCAAGCCCGTTTCTCTCAAAATGCTCCCT
>ML341125.1:6346-58339 GCA_005239505.1 Nicotiana paniculata | reverse complement strand
CACCTCGTGCGTACATATCCCCCACAGATAGTAACACATACTTAATTAGTTCACCTAGGGGGATAATTACCTCTCATAAAGTTAGAAAGGAGACTTACCTCGCTCTGAAATTCCATAACCGGCTTCCAAGCCCTTCCGACGACTCTAACGGACGCACATCGCCCCAAAACTATCCAATTCACGGCAAACCAATGAAAATATACTCTAATAATTGCAACAATTCCAAATTATATAATTTCCCAACCCCTCTTAGTGAAATGACCAAAATACCCTCGGGCCAACGCGCCCGAAATCTATAATTTCTCGAAGATATATTATACCCATATACTTACTAACTCAAATATACAATTTACACTAAATTTCATGCTCAAATTCGTGGCTAGAAACTCAAATTACCATTCTCTAGGTTTCTTTAAGATTTCCCCAATTTCCTACCAATTTCCATGTCTAATTCCATGCATACTTGTATTTAACTTTAAAAACATGAAGAAATTACTTACTTTGACATTGCATGAAGAAATCCTCTCTTTGAAGCCTCCCAAGATCGCCTAAGCCAAAGAAGAAATGGCCAACAATTCACGATTTTAAACATTCTGCTCAGCCTCGATTTCGCACCTGCGATCCTTCCTCCGCACCTGCGCTTCCGCAGGTGCGACCAATCTCCCGCACATGAGGATTCCTTAACTCCAGCCCAAAATCGCACCTGCGCCCCATTGTCCGCACTTGCAGCCAAAACCTCGCAGGTGCGGTCGCACCAGACACCAGCAACTTCAGCTTTTTCTCAACTTCAAATGTTGATCCGTTAACCTCCTGGAACCCACTCGAGGCCCCCGGGACCCCGTCCAATTATACCAACCTGTTCCAAAATATAATGCGGACTTGCCCGAGGCCTCAAACCACATCAAACAACATCGAAACCACGAATCGCACCCAAATCCCAACTTTATGAACTTAGAAATTTCCAACTTCTACATCCGATGCCGAAACCTATCAAATCACGTCCGATTGACCTCAAATTTTGCACACAAGTCATATTTGACATTATGGATCTGCTCCAACTTCCAGAATCGCTTTCCGACCCCGATATCAAAATTTCCACTTCTGGTCTGATTTCTCCAAAAACCTTCAAATTTCTATCTTTAGCCAAATGACCTAATGACATCCAAATTCACTTCCGATCGCGCTCCAAACTCCAGAATCACCATATGAAGCTATTACTAGTCTCGGAATCCCAAACGGACATCAATAACTCTGAAATGCACTTCAAGCCCAAATTTATGAAATTCTTGTAAAATGCTAACTTCCACAATATGCACCGAAACTCTCCTGGGTTATCCAAAGCCTGATCCAGACATACGTTCAAGTCCGAAATCATCATAAGAATATGCAGGAACCTTCAAATCCTGATTCTGATTTCATTTACTCAAAATTCCAATTTTAGTCCATTTCTCCAACTTAAGGCTTCTGAAATGAGAATTTTCTTTCCAAACCAACTCTAAACTTCCCGAAGTTCAATTCCGACCACGCCCACGGGTCATAGTACCTGAAACGAAGCTGCTCACGGTCTCAAACCGCTGAACGACATGCTAGAGCTCAAAACAACCGGTCGGGTTGTTACATTCTCCCCTACTTAAACAGACGTTCGTCCTCGAACGTGCTAAGAACTGCTCTAGAGTTATCTGAAATCACTGTTTAACACTTTGAGCACCTGCCCGTGCTACCACAACCCAGTTGAGTACATTAGCTTGATCAAATCTGAAGATTTCTTCTTTTATCCATATAATAAGCTCAGAACCTAGTTCCAATAGATAAACACTGTATCAACTACCACACGACATACCAGAACATGACTGAGTACCTTTGCTGAATTAGCACCATGCACCGCATAATTCACCACCTGACCACAACGACGCTCCCTGAACCTTAATAGCCCAAATTCCATGAATCCGATGCTCCCAAGGCACCTCATGACATATGAATACATCCTGCTATAATGCTGCCGATACCACCACAACGGAGGAGATGTGTAGAACTTCATACCCAACTGCCGAGTTAACAAATCATTGAATATCTCATCTTGACTAGAATCATCACCTCATTATGAACCTGAATAATGGTATTTGTTCTTTAATATACACTTCACATAAACTTATCGCACTGATCCCTGATCCGAAAATCTCGTCTCATCCAGTATGAACTGCTCAGATAAAAAATCACCCCAAACATGTCCAACAACCTCACATGATACCACATCGCGCCAATAGGCCATAATCCGAACATGATAAGAAGAAATGACTCAGGAAGGGACTATTCGACTCACGCAACTAATATGAACTTTTCTCAGAAAATAGGAAGTAAAACATAAGAAAAATAAATATATATTAATCCTTCTCATCATCATACTGTTGCGGCGTGCAACCCGATCCAAATAACATACCTGTGGCGGCGTGCCACCCGATCCCATCATAAAAATCACATAAGGAAATATATACGGAGCTGAATTGCTCACTATTAAACATCACGAAATATCGGTCACAAGCACGCTAAGTGCATAATACCTTCCTGGGGAGACTGATAAAGCCGCATGCTACAAAACTCAAGCATAACTGAGGTGCGATATATATNGTGTGTGTGTGTGTGTGTGTGTGTATATATATATATATATATATATATATATATATACACACACACACACACACACACACTTTATCTTAAGGGCTATCCTGCTCACATAACATCCCCACTACTCGGGGCCTCAACACATACGGAATTATCAAGCCGTTTCACAACTCACATGGCACACTCATATTATTACCTGAATTTGACAAAGACGGAACAACACCCGATATCCCAACACCCCTCCTTGAGGAGCGCTATACTGGAATGAACATATCTGCCTCACATGACGCCCATAATCATATTTAATCCATCCACAAACATCGAGTCTACCTTGCTCGCACCAAACTAGGCTAATAGCCTTACCTGGGTCCATATTAACCCAATTCCCCTCATAATACGCAAGAACAACCATCATAGGTGGGACAAACACCCCACAATCCACAACCAAATGAACTGAACGTCTTCCAGGCATAAATTCTCAAATAAGCAATATTGCACTTCTTTATACTCAGTCCAAATCTTCAATCCATCAAGTGACTACATGTCACACTTATACAATCTTTTCGCGGCCATGCTTCCACGACCTTCCACACAAGGCAACAAGTCTGCCCATCCATAACACCGACCACACTAAGGCCGCAAAACACATCAAGAACCCATGACCAGGGTACAAAGCCTCTTTCATCGAATATCTATCTCAGGTGACACTGAAGATAACACCAGCTTACTCTGAACATTCAAATCACTTTTTCTTGCTCTTTCGAACTCATGACATCCTTATTAACACCGAACCGCAATCTCGATTCTTACTCCCAGTTACATACTGCTTACCGCACCTAACATGCCAATATGAGGTAGCGCAAGAATTCCATCATAACTTCTGAACCACCAATAGGGTGAACACTTCATCATATAGAAACCTTTTACTTAACTCAATTCAAGAGAACCATTTCATCACACGAGTGAATTCCCACAATCACCCAACATGCAAATCCTTAAGTAGTAGTCTATACCACCATAACCCTTCCGGGATCCGCCTACACCTGACAGGCCATAACACTCAAATGCTCCCACATGAAATCCATTACGACGACCGACAAGCCCTGTACACACCGGCACAAACCACATGCATAACTTAATCACACCGAAGGAACTGATCACTGTCGTAAATGTGCCATTTCAACCATGTCTAATCAATCTATCTTCTTTTAATCATCTTCAATCGCTTAAGGAGTAATAGCAACTTCCTTTCAACTCATAGCAAACTCAACCCTCACTCATCCCGAGTGACCTTGATTCACGAGACTATGCTACCTAAATCCCGCAACCCGTCTCATACCCTCCTGATAATCTTTCTACATTCCAGAGTTTATTTCTATCACTCCTCCAACACTATCCTGCACGCTGAAACATATCATAGAAAATTTCAACCATCTTCTTTTTTCTCAGAAATTACTCTGCAAAAGTTCGATTCTCGATCATACTGCTTCCTGAAACCCTTAAACCCCGCATTCTTAACTTTGAATTCACTAGGACCGCTATTGAGAGTCACCCACTCTGACTGGCCCCGAATACAACAACTCCAAGGCTCTTCTAGCACATGGACACCCTTTTCAATGAAGCACGTGACCGACTCACTATCCTGAAAACTCACATATGCCTTAAGCAAAATTCTGAATATTCTAAAGCCTAACCCTGGTGCGACAGGGCCAACTTTAGCACACATTCAACAAATACCACACAAAATCACCATTTTACTCTTTTCCCTTAGCTGTAATAACTTGCCAACACGCCGACAATTCGCAACCCTATGATAACATAATCCTGCAACCCAACTGCGGATGGTGGGACTCCCCCACTTAGCCCGAAGCTACTCCTTGCACCACTCTAGACCCTGCCGAGATCCTTTCTCCTTTGATAGCATGATCTTGCTCAACCAATCCGTCCAATTCTTCCAAAATCTCTTGCTAGCACTCCCTAAATACTCAAATTCTCTAACATCATTCACATATTCTGCCTCCTACCGAATAGCCACTAGAACCCCTCACAGAGACCTGCCAACCATGCCACCGCTAACCTATTCACAGGAGATAACCCACCTGTGGAAATCACCCGCGGACACCTTCCAACGACGCTGAATGCACGCTCTCTATGACTTCAATACCCCATCTTATGCCCTGCTTCATTTACCAACATTATTACTCCGTCCCCTCCTCATGGACATCCATTAAATGCGCGATAATATCTTCAAATTCCAAGCTATGCTGCCGCTCCCCCACTTTGCAACTACTCGACTTCCGCTTCTTACGCCTGGCCTCCTAGAAATGGAACCACCGCCTAGCCTCACTTCAGGATCATTCTCTGTAGCTCCCAAACCAGCAGATCAACACGACTTCAAGCTCTCCGAAGATCATCTTTCTCTAGCTTCCTTCATTATCAACACTTATTCGGTACTGAACCACCGCACCTCACGGTCCCCACCAACCGCATTCTTCATTACTTCTTCTCAATACTCTAACCCTACGCAACCAAAGAAACCATAACACCGACAAATTTAACACATTCCATTCGATCAATGACGATGACTTCACATCACAGGTGCATATCCCAACTCACTTGAAGGCACCAAATCTTACTACTTTATCAACCCCAACCAGACCATTCAATAATCCAAATGACTTTCCTCTGCCGGAACTAAAATACTGAAATCTCGAAATCACACTCTGAGAAGACCTCCCTTCAAACCATTCATCACCCCCAGCATACGGGCAAGCATTCTATCATCATATTGACATCACACGATAACCAGTCGCAAGCATCATCACTACCTGAGCATAGCCTTAACGCTCTCAGAAACACAGCTACTGAGCTGAAACAACATATTATTCTTTTGCAGGGCCATAACAACAGCCCCAACCCATTACACATGGAAACATCTCGAATTACATCCATAGAACCATTTAAATTCCTCAAATTCCTGATTCATAGCAAGCGCTTCGCGACGTGTAAGATTGAGTAGGAATAAACATAGGCATAAGCCTCAAAGGAATCAAATCGCACGATGAGGAATCAAAAAGGGAAGTACTCCTAACAGCTCTGTAGCCTCTCGAAGATAAGTACAGACATCTCCGTACCGATCCGCAAGACTCTACTAGACTTGCTCATGACTTGTGAGACCTAAGGGAACCTAGCGCTCTGATACCATGTTGTCACGACCCAAAATCCATAAGGTCGTGATGGCGCCGTACATCATTGTCAGGCAAACCAATCATTAAATAATCGAAATAATTTCCATGTTTTTAACATTTATGAAAAATCATTTCCTTTCACTTTATTACATGTTAGCTAAATAAAATCTGTCAAGTAAAACAATGGTTTGAATATTCCATTTTAGCAAACATATCCCAACACATCCCAGAACTGGGTGTCACAAGTACATGAGCAATTTCTAAGAATTTATACAATCATCACAAAGCCTGTCCGAAATACAGATTGGACTAGGAAATTTAAAATAAAAATAAATACAGTACGAAGGAGACTCCGTCAGCTGCGGATCGCCTCCGGATGATGCAGCTCGCCTAAGTCTCCGAATCCTCCATATTGCTATGAAAGTACCTGTACAATAAAATGCACATCAAGTGTAGCATGAGTAAAAAAACAATGTGTATTCAGTGAGTCGCCCGCCTAACCTCAGAGAGGTAGTTACGAGAGGTCGAGTTAGACACTCACTAAGGGCCAGCAAATTAACTAACAACATATGATGAACACGGTAGGCATGTAAAGGTAGTAAAGCAGCAATATATATAAGGCACTAAAGTCCAAGTAAATACTGGAAATAAGCAAACAGTTACCACTTCCTTATTTCCCCCCAAATATTTTAAATAAACAATTTCCTCTCTGTTTCCCCCCAAATATCTTGTCACTTTTAAAAAATCATGAAAAACATCTAACAACTTAACATGTGCATACTGGATAAGGACAAGCGGTCTGAGCCGTCATAATAATCATTGCTGTGCACTGCCGAGGATCGAACGGCCCGTACAATAAGTTCACCTCTCAATATAATAATCCTCTCTGTGCACTGCCGAGGGTCGAACGACCCGTACTATAAGTGCACCTCTCAATATAATAATCATGCCTATGCACTGCCGAGGATCAAAAGACCCGTACCAAAAGTGCATCTCAATAAAATACTCATGTCTATGCACTGCCGAGGATCGAACGACCCGTACCAAAAGTGCATCTTTCAATCCGTCATGGCGTACAAGCCACTCCCATGAGAGTGGGGGAAATAACACTCCGCTCGAGGAATGTAAATCGCGAAGCGGTCACATGCAGTCAGGCACAATCAACAGTCCACCCCGAATACGTCGGGAAAATAAATACTCAAGTAAATGACAGATTTCTCTTTTAAAAACCATAAAATAGTGTTTAAATCCTTTTTCGAAATTTATTTGTCAAGTCTAATAATGTCACTTTATGAAGTATACGATTAACCAGGGAGGAAAACAATTCTCTGTCCAGCTGATTAAGAAAAATGAACTCTAGTCTTCTTTAGGTATCAAGTTACGATTTCGATTATATTAACAGTCAAGTAATACAAGCAGGATAATGGGTACAACACATAAGGCATGCTAGTGGATCCTAGGCTACCCGGACATGGCATAATAGTAGCTACGCACGGACTCCCGTCACCTCGTGCGTACGTAGCCCCCGCAGATAGTAACACATACTTAATTAGTTCACCTAGGGGGATAATTACCTCTCATAAAGTTAGAAAGGAGACTTACCTTGCTCCGAAATTCCATAACCGGCTTCCAAGCCCTTCCGATGACTCCAACGGACGTACATCCCCCCAAAATTATCCAATTCATGGCAAACCAATGAAAATATACTCTAATAATTGCAACAATTCCAAATTATATAATTTCCCAACCCCACTTAGTGAAATGACCAAAATTCCCTTGGGCCCACGCGCCTGGAATCCAAAATTTCTCGAAGATATATTCTACCCATAGCCTTACTAACTCAAATATAAAATTTACTCTAAATTCTATGCTCAAATTCGTGGCTAAAACCCCAAATTACCATTCTCTAGGTTTCTTTAAGATTTCCCCAATTTCCTACCAATTTCCATGTCTAATTCCATGCATACTTGTATTTAACTTTAAAAACATGAAGAAATTACTTACCTTGACATTGCATGAAGAAATCCTCTCTTTGAAGCCTCCCAAGATCGCTTAAGCCAAAGAAGAAATGGACAACAATTCACGGTTTTAAACATTCTGCCCAACCTCGATTCCGCACTTGCGATCCTTCCTCCGCACCTGCGCTTCCGCAGGTGCGACCAATCTCCCACACCTGCGGCTTTCTTAAATCCAGCCCAAAATCGCACCTGCAGCCCTTTGTCCGCACCTGCGGCCAAAACCTCGCAGGTGCGGTCGCACCAGACACCAGCAACTTCAGCTTTTTCTCAACTTCAAATGTTGATCCGTTAACCTCCCGGAACCCACCCGAGGCCCCGGGACCCAGCCCAATTATACCAACCTGTTCCAAAATATAATGCGGACTTGCTCGAGGCCTCAAACCACATCAAACAACATCGAAACCACGAATCGCAACCAAATCCCAACTTTATGAACTTAGAAATTTCCAACTTCTACATCCGATGCCAAAACCTATCAAATCACGTCCGATTGACGTCAAATTTTGTACACAATCCATATTTGACATTACATACCTGCTCCAACTTCCGGAATCGCTTTCCGACCTCCGATATCAAAATTTCCACTTCCGTTCGGATTTCTCCAAACTTTAAATTTCTATCTTTAGCCAAATGGCTTCAAAATGACCTACGAACATCCAAATTCATTTCCGATCGCTCTCCCAACTCCAGAATCACCATACAAAGATATTCCCAGACTCGGAATCCCAAACGGACATCAAGAACTCTAAAATTCACTTCAAGCCCAAATTTATGAAATTCTTCTAAAATGCTAACTTCCATAATATTCACCGAAATGCTCCCGGGTTATCCAAAACTCGATCCAGACATACGCCCAAGTCCGAAATCATCATACAAACCTGCAGGAACCTTCAAATCCTGATTCTGGGGTCGTTTACTCAAAATTCTAATCTTAGTCCATTTCTCCAACTTAAGGCTTCTGAAATGAGAATTTTCTTTCCAAACCAACTCTAAACTTCCCGAATTTCAATTCCAACCACTCCCACGGGTCATAATACCTGAAACGAAGCTTCTCACGGCCTCAAACCGCTGAACGATGCGTTAGAGCTCAAAACGATCGGTCGAGTCGTTACAATTTCGATGTCTATTAAGGTGTAATCTTTTTCTAGTATGTATTTAACCTCATTTTATTCTAATATTAAGGTCTTAGATTCTTTTTTATCCTTAAAACATGTATTTTTTATCTTTACATTCCTTACAACATTCTTTCTGATTTTTCTGGAGGTGTTGCTGGCCTAAATCTAATCGTGTCCTTATCCTAGTTCCAGTTTCTATAGTTTGTACTGGTGTATGTGTAATATTTTTAAAAAATATTACTCCATCTCTGCTGAGTAAACAACTACCCTAATTATGTATCATAAAATTTAATCCTAGTACAAAATCTACATTTATATTTAAGTCTCTTACCCATATTTTATCTACTTTGTAACTAGGTTTCTAAAAATCTAGGCATGTATTAATAAAACTAATTTGCGATTTATCTACATAATGTCTATATATATTATGAGTTCCATCCATTTGCATAGTAGAAACGGGATTATCTAAGGTTTTGATTAGGTTAGGCGGACCAAGGATTTAAAAGTGGTAGGGACATTACTATCGAATAAAATTTGAGCAAATGCTAAAGTGCGAATCGAATCCAATCCAGGCAGCGCATTAAAAGTCAAGTTGTACCCGCCAAAATCGACCAATCAACAACCTATATAAGCTTTGATTCTTAGGACGCCAATCAAAATATATACCTGTCATTTAAGATATATGCCCCGCGAGCACACACACAAAGCGCACACACACACAAAATATATTCAAAGTCCTGCAGATGAATGTAGCTTTTTTCTTTCTTTCCTTTGGTGGTGGGGGAGGTGGGTTGCCTTTTCTTGGGGGGATATATATTATATCCTTTTCTTTTGAGGCCACTCTAAAACTAAAACTAAAGTTTGCATTTCAGCCTAAGGCAAACATTTGTTTTACTAAAAGATGTCTTTTATGTTTAATTTTTTAGGGCCTCTCTCTCTCTCTCTCTCTCTCTATATATATATATATATATATATCCTTACCTTAATTTCGCCTTATTTTGACTGTTTATTGATAATTACTAAAAATGGAAAGAAATGGCTAAATAACCTCTAACGTTAGCTTGCCTGGCCAAGGGGTAGTTCGCTGACACAAGGTTAGACAAGATATTTACCTTGAACTAAGCTCAAATCAATCCGTAACAATGCTTTTTCCACGAATACTCGACTGCGAATGGCCCAAATCTAGCCAAAATCAATTACATATCATAAATATAACTATAAGAAACTAATCTAATTAATGAAATCAAAGCTAAGAAAAGAAATTAAAAAATCACCCCAAAAAGTATCCCCGGGCCCACGTCTCGGAATCAGGTAAAAGTCACAAAATATGAACACCCATTCACTCACGAGCCCAACCATACCAAATTTAGCCAATTCCGATCACAACTCGACCTTCAAATCCCCAATTTATAGTTTATGAAGTTTCGAAGATTTTTCCCAAATATCCATCTCAAAGTACTAATTAAATGATTAAATCAGTGATATATTCATGTATTTTAACCAAATCCGAGTTAGAATCACTTACCCCGATGAATTTTTTGAAAAACCCACGAAAAATCGTCTCAAACTGAGCTCCCAAAGTAAAAAATGAAATAATACCCTAAACCTCGGTTATATAGTGTCCAATCTGACCTCTCAATGTGTGGTCCACACAATTCCAAGTGCGGTCGCACATCCTAGCTTATGCGGTCGCACAAAAATTGTGCGGCCGCACTTCCCAGCCTCTCCACTATCATGCTTCAGTAAATTGGCCATAACTTTCTCTACAAATGTCCAAATGATGATTTCTTTACTTTTGTGAAAACTAAAAACGATGGGCTACAGCTTTTGTATTTGAATCTTCTCCAAATTCCTTGTAGATGAAAATATTTAAGCTTCCGAAATTGGACTAGCGAACATGCAAAAATCACCAGAAGTGCGGCCATAGACAAAATTGTGTGGTCTACACTTTCCTCTACGGTCCGCACTATTTCATCTGCTGCAGAACTTTTTCATCTGCCACAACACTAAAAAATGTCCATCACATGAAATTGTGCAATCCACACTTCAAACGTTCTAGAACAACATCAGAGTGCCGAAATGCCCGAACTCGCCCAAAATACACCCGAGGCCCTCGGGACCTCAACCAAACATACCATCAAGTCCTAAAACACCATACAAACTTAGTAAAGCGTTCAAATCACATCAAACAATGCTAAAAATACGAATCACCCTCCAATCCAAACTGAAAGAACCTGAAACTTTAAATTTTTACATCCGATGCCGAAACCTACCAAACCACGTCTTATTGACCTCAAATTTTGCACACAAGTCATATTCAACATTACGGACCTGCTCCAACTTTTGGAATCAGAATCCGACCCCGATATCAAAAAGTCCTCTTCTGGTCAAAATCTTCAAAAATTCAACTTTCGCCATTTCAAGCCTAAATTAGCTACAGACCTCCAATTCACAGTCCGGACATGCCCTTAAGTCCATCAAATACCGCCGAACATAACTTAAATTCTCAAAATAATCGGTCGGGTCATTACACCCTATTATGAGGGCAAACTTGATCTCTGTATCCTTGTTGGGAAGAGCCAAAGTGAAAGCGTCATTTGAATCTGATAAGATTATAATGACTAAAAGTAGTGTGTTTATGGGAAAGGGATATTGCAACCAAGGACTCTTTGTACTTAATGTTTCTGATGTTATCAATGAAAATGCATATGCTTCTACTTATATGGTTGGGTCTATTTCTTTATGGCATGCTAGATTAAGACATACTTGTCACACCTCTTTTTTTGCCACAACCCTATTACGAGGTTGAGTTAAAAGAGTTTTTCCAATTAAAGTGACGTTTTGAAAAGAAATTATTTATTATTTAGAGTCGCCACTTGGAATTGAGTTTCGGTGTTCCAAGGCACCTTTTATCGAATCCCTTATCAAAAGGAAGATTTGACTCCTAATTTATAGTCTACGAAACAAAAGACTGAGTAAGAAATTCTGTTGACCGAGGGGAAGGTGTAAGACACCCCTCGAGTTCCGTGGTTCTAGCACGGTCGCTTTATTGACTAATGTAAGGCTTAAATCAATTTTCAACTATTCTTGTATTTTATTAATTATGGCTTATTTATTACCGCTTAACTAATTATTATATTTTATTAATTGGGTTCACCAAGATGCAGAACACACACAAGGTACTTATTTGAAATTAAATGTTAAACCAAGATACAGATTGTACACACGGTTATAACATAATTATTTTAAATCTAAAGACATCGAGACGCGGAATGCGCACATGATCCTTTTATTATTTAAGCATATCAATCCAAGGTTCGGATACGAACACATGGGCTAATATTTAAAGTACATCTAAAGTTTCTAGTGTTTTAGAGTATTCCAATTATTTTGTCTCTTTTAGATTCGAGATATATATTTATATATTTATTAAGATTAATTTACCAAAGTTGTACGAACGCATACCTTGGTTTTATTTATTTATTTTAAAAATCATAATTATGTTACGCGAACGTATACATAATCACGATAATAACTAACTCAAGATTAAAATACCTTATGTCTTACTAACCCCGAATGCAGATTAACTCGCAAACGTAACCAACAAAACCTACTGAAGAAAAGTGGCATAGGAGAAAAATTTATATAGAAAGTATTTGTAGGCAAAGAACTAGCCTTTTGGTGAAAATTCTTTATACGGTCATTCTATATAACTCAAGCTCTAAAAGAGAACATCTATAAAAGATGCAATAACACAACCAGTTAAATGAACTGATGCATATTAGTAATATTAACACTGACTTAGAAACTGAGCCATCTGCATCCTAGTGAATTTGATCCTTATGAGATTTATAAAGCAAACATAAATTGAATTAGATTGAGCTTCACTACCGACATTGACTAGCTAAACCAATAAGGAAACTCAACAACTAAACTAAAGAAAAAAAAAAAAAAAAACCCAAAACAATCAGTAAGGTAACATACTTTATTCACATAAAATTTCACAAAGGCGAAAGCATTCATAAGTATAGAATTACACAAAAGTGAAAGATATGAACCTCAGAGGAGAAATTTTCTTTCCTGTTAATAGTGAATCCTTAACGTCGGGTTACAATGAAAAATGCTTACCGGCTTGAAAGCGAGCAACACGTTGACCGGAGCTCTACTACACGACCTTGCTAACTCGACCGCGAAACTACACCGACAACTTCGACGGAACTCAAACTCGAAAAATGTTAAATGATGTTCAATCCGCTTTGTTAATCTTTTTCTTAAGCAAATACAAGCCAACTAGCTCTTTTCACTCTAATTTTCCTCTCAGTGTCACATTTTCTTTTTGTTTCCGTTTTCAATTTCCTTTCTCAAATTCTTCCTCTTTTTATCTTTTTTGTTGTCATTTTTTTTGTTCTCTTAGTCTCTTTTCCTTTTTCTTCTTTTTATATTTTTCTCCTCTTTCCGTGAGTCCTTTTTCTTTTTCTTTCTCTTTTTTGTCTCACTTTTTTGTCCCCCCCCTCCCACCTTTTGTGTAAGGTTTATGTATTATTATAGATGTGTGGGTTAATGGTGAGATGAGTGGGGGAAGTGGGAAGTGGGAAGTGAGTGATGTGAAGAGTGGGAGTTAAGCTAGAAAAGTGGGGATAATGGAATTAGCAAAGCAAGTAAAAAAAATATATATAAAAAAAATCAGATTTTTTTCTTAAAAGATAATATATGTATATATATATATATATTATGTACATATATATATATATTTATGAATTTTTGTTTTTTTAAATAATAAAAAAATATCCATACTTTAAGAATGTGAGTGAGTGTGTGTGTGTGTATATATATATATACATATATATATATTTTAGATCGAATAAAATCTATTAAGATTAAGATAAAACTTTAAAACATCAAGATTAGACCTAAACATATATTTACACTAAAATAATATATAATTTGGGTGTGGTAAAAAATTAGTTGTTCACAATACTAATATCGCTTATATAAGAAAAATGCAGTCACTAGGCTTAATATTTGGTTCAGACTCAAATATTATAAGTGTAAAATATGTGCTGAAGATAAAAGTAGTAAAAAAACTTATTTTTCTGTAAATAGAGAAACTTAATTATTATCCTTGATTCATACTGATTTAGGCGATTTAAAGCAGAATATGACTAGATGTGGTAAAAGATACTATGTGACTTTTATTGATGATTTTCAGATATACTAAGTTGTATTTTCTTACGATGATGATGTTTTTAATAGTTTTATTTCTTGTAAAACTGAGGTTTAAATCAACTTAGTAGAAAAATCAAGAGAATTAGATCTGATAGAGGCGGAGAATACTTATCGTTGAATGGTTTTTTTTATAAAAAAGAAGGAATAATTCATGAAGTAACTCCTCCTTGTTCACCTGAGTCTAGTGGAGTAGCTGAAAGAAAAGATAGAATATTAAATGATATGATGAACTCAAAGTTAGTTAGCTCTAATGCACCTGATAATTTGTGGGGTGGAGCTATATTATTTGCATATCACTTACAAAATAGAATACTAAATAAAAGAATTGGCAAAACTCTGCATGAATTGTGAAAAGGTTATAAACCTAACTTGAAATGTTTAAACGTGTGGGGTTGTTTTGCAAAAGTTCTTTTGATTGAACCTAAAAAAAAGAAAAATAGGACTAAAACTGCTGATTGTATGCTTATTGGATATGCTGAACACAATGATGTATATAGATTTCTTGTTTTAAAAGGTGATGTGCTTGATTGCAATACTATAATTGAGACAAAGAATGTTGAGTTCTTTGAGTATATTTATCCACTATTTGATAAAATTTCTCATACACTTGTTGAAACAAATAATGTAATTACCTATAGTGAGGAACTGATAAGGAGCAAAAGGCATGGAATAAAATATTTTTCTTATGGAAATTGTAACGACTCGACCGGTCGTTTTGAGCTCTAGCGCATCGTTCAGTGGTTGGAAGTCATGAACAACTTCATTTTAGGTATTATGACTTGTGCGTATGGTCGGAGTTGAGATTCAGGAAGTTCGGAGATAGACTGGAAGGAAAATCTTCATTCCAGAAGCCTTAAGATGGAAGAATCGGTTAAGACTGAAATTTTGAGTAAACGACCTCGGAATCAGGATCTGAAAGTTCCAGCAGGTTCGTATAATTATTTCAAACTTGGGAGCATGTCCGGATGACTCGGAAGCGTTTCAGCGTATATTATGGAAGTCAGCATTTTGAAGGAATTTTTGAAGTTTGGCTTGAAGCGCATTTCAGAGATATTCATGTCCGTTTTAGATTCCGAGTTTGGGAATAGCTTCGTATGGTGATTCTAGAGTTGGGAGCGCGATCGGAAGTGAATTCGGATGTCCGGAGGTCATTTTGAAGGCATTTGGCTAAAGATAGAAATTTGAAGGTTTTTGAAGAATCCGACCGAAAGTGAAAATTTTGATATCGGGGTCGGAATGTGATTCCAAAAGTTGGAGCAGGTCCGTAATATTGATTATGACTTGTGTGAAAAATATGGGGTCAATCAGAGGTGATTTGACAGGTTTCGGCACCGAATGTGGAAGTTTGGAATTTCAAGTCCTTAAAGATTTGGATTGGAGAGCGATTCGTCGTTTCGATGTTGTTTGATGTGATTTGAGGCCTCGAGTGAGTTCGTATCATATTTTGAGACATGTTGGTATAATTGGTTGAGGTCCCGAGGGCCTCAGGTGGACTTCAAAAGGTTAACGGAAGAGATTTCGGACTATATAACTGCTGAAATTTCTGCAGGAAAGCAGCAACTGGTGCATCGAAGAGTTGACTTTGGAAGCTTACAGATCGAAATATATAAGGAATTCTGAAAATTTGCGAAACAATAAAGTTATAGACCTTGAATTCTAGTTTCCAGAAAGATAAACCATTCACCATTTGGATATTTGTGAATAAAGTTATGATCGATTGAATGAAGGCTGGTAAAGCTGTTTTTGCATTTTCCCCCCAGAAATTTCTGATGAGAGGAGCCTACTTTGGAAGATTATATCTCGAAATCTATAAGAAATATGAAAATCTGAAAAACAAGAAAGTTGTAGCCCTTTCAATATAGTTTTCAGAAAGTTAAACCATTCATCATTTGGACATTTTTACTGAAAGTTATGATCGATTGAACAGGGGCTCGTAAAGCTGTTTCTAGTGGACTTTTAGTGACGACTTTTAGTGACAAAAATGGACTTTTAGTGACGGCTTGGCAGAAACTTAAGGACCAAAAATGCTCATTTCCTTCATTTCGTTTTGGATTTTGGGAGCACGGTTCTTGGGCGATTTTTGGGCGATTTTCATGGGAAAACATTGGGGTAAGTGTTCCTTATCCTATATTGATTATATTTCATGATTCCATACTCATCTACATTATGAATCCATGAATTTATTGAAGAAAAATCTGTTGTTTTAGCAAATCTTCCAAAAACAAAAATTTAAGATTTGAAAGCCAATCCGATGTCGGAATTCGATAATTTTTGCATGGTTGAACTCGTATCGGAATGGGTTGTCGAATTTTGTGAGTTTCGTCAATTTCTGAGACGTGGGCCCGAGGGCATTTTGGTCAATTCCTTTAGTGGAGATGGGAGTTTATATAATCTGAATTTTGGCGAATATTAGGGTATATTCTCATTGGTTTGTCGTTATTTGGATAGTTTTGAGCGTTGTGCATCAATTGGAGTCGTCGGGAGGGCTTGGAAGCCGGTTATGAAGTTTCGGAGCGAGGTAAGTCTCCTTTCTAACTTTGTGATGGGGAATTGTCCCCATAGGTGAACTAAATGAATATCTATTACTTGCGGGGGCTACGTACGCACGAGGTGACGGGAGTCCGTGCGTAGCTACTGTTATGCCATGTCCGGATAGTCTAGGACCCACTAGCATGCCTTACTTGTTGTACCTGTGATTTTATCTATGAGATTAGCCTAATGATATTATCGAGTTAATAATTGAATACTTAAGAAGGTCAGAGCTTATTTTCCTTAATCACTTGAGAAGAAAATGGATCCTTCCTTGTATAATTGTGTTCTGGATGAATCAGTAATATTTAGAACCTTATTAAACTTGACAAATGAATTTCCAGAAATGACTTAAATACCAGCTTCATGTTCACATAAAGAGAATTTTATCACTTCTTTGAGAAACTGCTTTCCTGATGAAATTTGGATCCACTATGTGATTATGTGTACTTATGAGCACCTGAGTCGCAGGTATGATTCGTGAGCAGGTTAGCCTTATTATTATTATGTTGACCGCGTCGCATGATCGATTCGCGAGCGGGGAAATAGATGCATCTATGGTTCGAGCCGTTCGACCCTCGGCAGTGCACAGTTTATTATTGTTGGTCCGTGCTGTTCGACCCTCGGCATTTTGTTGCGCATGATAAATGCTACATATTTTCCTGTGATTATACATGTTTATTGGCCTAAGTACATTTTGAGTTGCTAGTTAAAAATTAAGGAGGACTTATGTGTAAAATGTGGAATAAATTGGTATTTCTTATCTCTGATTATTATTTAATTGATTATGATACTTATGCTTAGCTCCTCACTTGATTAGATTTATCCGACTTATAGCTAGTGCCTAATTTGACCTCTCATCACTACCTCTCTGAGGTTAGACGGGATACTTACTGGGTACACATTGTTTTCGTACTCATACTACACTTGCTGTGTATTTTGTTGCACAGGTACCTACATAACACAGTGGTTGATTTGGAGACTTGGACGGGCTGCATCATCCGGAGGCGTTCCGCAGCTGACAAAGTCTCCCTCCTACAGTATTATTTTTATTTTAAATCCCTTGTCCAAATTGTATTTCAGACAAGCTTTGTAGTATTTGTAAAATTCTTAGAAGTTGCTCATGTACTTGTGTCACCAGGTTCTGGGGATGTGTTGGGATTTATTTTATTAAACTGAATTAATTTGCTGTCGTATTTAATTTACTAAAATTTATTTATTTGATTATGAAATGCAAGAAAAGGTAACAGTTTCGAAAATGTTAAAACATGAATGTATTTCAACTAATTAAGGATTTGGCTTGCCTGACAGTGGTGTCCGGCGCCATCACGACCTATGAATTTTGGGTCGTGACAGAAATGACTTTAAAACTTTTCTTGTTGGCAATGAATCATCAAATTATTTTGAAGCCATATCTTGTTCATAAGCTAATTATTGGAAAGAGGCAATAAAAGATGAAATTGATTCTATCATAAAAAATTTAATACATGAATTTTAACTGATTTATCTTCTGGTGCAAAACCTATTCGTTATAAATGAATTTGTGTAACGATCCGACCGGTCGTTCTGAGAGTAGTAACCCCGTTTCCCCTATTTTTGCTTCATTATATGTGGTTCAGCTTCATTATGTTGTGTTAGATTGGTTGGCCCGGGTTCGGAGCGATTTTTGGAGAGAAATGAGACACTTAGTCTCTTAACTTGGTTCAATAGTTGGAAAAGTCAATCGAAAGTTGGCTTATTGGTAAATGACCTCGGAAGGTAGATTCTATGGTTCGGATAGCTTCGTTAGGTTATTTGGAACTTAGGAGTGTGTTCGAAATATGGTTTTGATGTCCGGTGTAGAATTAGGCTTGAATTGGCAAAGTTGAGTTTTTGACGATTTTCGGTCGGCAGTGGAAAATTAGTTATCGGGGTCGGAATGGAATTTCAGAAGTTGGAGCAGGTTCGTAGTGTCATTTTGGACGTGTGTGCAAATTTTCAGGTCATTCGGACGTGTTTTGGTTGTTTTGGGTGTTTCGAAGGCTCGACTAAGTTTGAATAAGGTTATGGGACTTGTTTGTGTTTTTGGTTGGGGTCCCGAGGGGCTCGAGATGGTTTCGGATAGTCATCGGAAGGATTGAAGTTGGAAATTACAGCTGAAGCTGCTGGTACTGGTGTAGCCGCACCTACGGATAGGGGACCGCAGGTGCGGGCCCGCAGAAGCGGACAAGAGACCGCATATGCGGATTTTGGGTGGACAAGAGGAAGACCGTAGACGCGGAGCTGGGGCCGCACCTGCGGAGTCATAGGTGTGGAATTATTATCACAGGTGCGGAAAATTGGCTTTTAAGTGATTTTTGCAGGTGCACACTTGGGACCGCAGGTGCGAGAAAATGGTCGCAGGTGCGAAAATCCCTGGGCAGAACATAAAAATAGGACCCTTAGCGGATTTTGGTCATTTTTCCTCCATTGTTGCACGAGTTTGAATCTTTTGAAGGGTTTTTGAAGAGGGAAATGGACAGTTCTTCGTGGAGGTAAGACTTTTGGATTTAAAACTCATTTATGCGTGATTTATGGACTGATTAGTAGTGAAATTTATGGGAAATTAGTACAAAAATTAGATAATTAGGGCTTGTAATTAGAGACTTTGAAATGGGGATTTGAGAGGCCATTTGAGGTCCGATTTTGATGTTCTTGGTATGTATAGACTCGTGGGAGGATGAGAATTTTTATTGTCACGACCCAAAATCCATAAGGTCATGATGGCGCCAGATACCACTGTCAGACAAGCCAATCATTAAATGGTTAAGTTAAATTTCCTGTTTTAGCATTTTTGAAATCATTACCTTTCACTTTATTACATAATAACTGAATAAAATCCGCTAAGTAAATACGACAGTTTAATATTTTAATTTATTACAGTAAACCCCAAACACCTCCCAGAACCCGGTGACACAAGTACATGAGCAAATTCTAAGAATTTCACAAATACTACAAAGCTTGTCCGAAATACAAATTGGACAAGGAATGAAAATGAAAATACAATACATAGAGGAAGATTCTGCCGACTGCGGGTCGTCTCCGAGTGATGCAACTCGTCTAAGTCCCCAAGTCAGCCATATTGCTATGAAGGTACCTGTGCAATAAAAATGCACAGCAAGTGTAGCATGAGTACGAAAATAACGTGTACTCAGTAAGTATCCCGCCTTATCTCAGAGAGGTAGTGACGAGAGGTCGAATTAGACACTTGCTAGAAGTCAATTTAGTATAATCAAGTGAGACACTAAGCATGAATATCATAGGCAATTTATTAAAATCAGGAATAAATAATATCAACTTCTTCCACATTTAACACTTTAAATCTTCGTCATATCAGTTGACAATTTAAATAATAATCAGGGATAAGAAACATCAGACTTATTTCACATTTTACACATCAATTCTCTTCTTCTTCTTAACTGTCCATTAAAAACTTCCTTAGGCCGATAAACATGTATAAATCATAGGAAATACGCAACAATTATCATGCGCAAGAAAAATGCCGAGGGTCGACGACGTGAACCAACAATAATAAACTGTGCACTGCCGAGGGTCGAATGACTCGAACCATAGATGCATCTATCTGCCCCGCTCGCGAATCGATCATGCGACGCGATTATACATAAATACAGGGTTATCCTGCTCGCGAATCATACATGCGACTCAGGCACCCATAGATACACATATTCACACAATAAGTCCACATTTTTATCAAGAAAGCAGTTACCCAAGAATGTGGTAAAATTCTTCTTAATACGCACGGACTCCTGTCACCTCGTGCGTACGTAGCCCCCGCAGATAGTAGCACGTATTTAATTAGTTCACCTATGGGTCCAATTCTCCCTCACAAAGTTAGAAAGGAGACTTACCTCGCTCCGAAACTCCATAACCGGCTTCCAAGCCCTTCCGACGACTCCAATTGATGCACAACGCCCCAAAACTAACCAAATAACGGCAAACCAATGAAAATATAATCTAATATTTGTTAACAATTCAAATTATATAAATCCCCCACTCCGCACAAGGAATTGACCAAAATTCCCTCGGGCCCACGTGCCCGAATTCCGAAATTTCTCGAAGATAAACTCTACCCACAGCTTTACTAGCTCAAATATACTATTTACTCAAATATTCATGCTCAATTCATGGTAAAAATCCAAATTACCAATTTTTTCTAGGTTTTCTTCAAAATTCCATATTTTTCACAAATTCCCATACTCAAATCCGTACCTAGACCATGCATGTGATCCTTGACGAAAATCCCTCCTTGACGCTCCCCACAATCGCCCAAACCAAATGAAAATAGGAGAAAATGAGCAAATGCTCGGTTATAAAACATACACTTCCCAGGCCGATATCCGCACCTACGATCCACATCTCGCACCTGCGATTCTGCAGGTGCGCCCAAAATCCCGCACCTGCGGCTTCCTCAACTCCAGCCAAAACTCGCACCTGCGCCCCATCGTCCGCATCTACGCCTTCACAGGTGCGCCCAATTACATCGCAACTCCGCTCCCAGCCAAGCCATCAAAATCTCGCACCTGCGGCGCCAAAGCCGCATCTGCGGCTCCGCACCTGTGGCCAAAGCCTCGCAGGTGCGATCACACCAGATGACATCAACCTCAACACTTCTTTAAACTCCAAACTTGATCCGTTAACCACCCGGAATCCACCCGGGGCCCCCCGGGACCCCGTCCAATTACACCAACCTGTTCCAAAACACAATGGGGACCTGCTCGAGGCCTCAAATAACAACAAAAAAATGCCGAAATCACGAATCGCACTAGAACTCAAACTTTATGAAATTGAAATTTCAAACTTCGACATCCGATGCCGAAACCTATCAAATCACGTCCGATTGACCCCAAATTTTGCACGCAAGCCATATTTGACATTACGTATCTGCTCCAACTTCCGAAATCGCTTTCCGACCCCGATATCAAAATTTTCACTTCCGGTCGGATTTCTCAAAAACCTTCAAATTCCTATCTTTTGCCAAATGACTTCAAAATGACCTACGGACATCCGAATTCACTTCCGATCGCGCTCTCAACTCCAGAATCACCATACAAAGCTATTCCTAGACTCGGAATCCCAAACGGACATCTATAACACTGAAATGCTTTACAGCCCAAACATATGAAATTCTTCTAAAATGCTATCTTCCATAATATGCGCCGAAACGCTCCCAGGTTATCCAAAGCCCGATCCGGACATACGCCCAAATCCGAAATCATCATACGAACCTACTGGAACCTTCAAATCCTGATTCGGAGGTTGTTTACTCAAAATTTCAATCCTAGCCAATTTCAACAACTTAAAGCTTCTGAAATGAGAATTTTCTTTCCAATTTGACTCCGAACTTCCCGAAATTCAACTCCGAACATGCCCACGAGTCATAATACCTGAATTGGAGCTGCTCATGACTTCAAACCGCTGAACGACGCGCTAGAGCTCAAAAGGACCGATCGGGTCGTTACATTATCCCCTACTTAAGTCGACGTTCGTCCTCGAACGTGCTAGGAACTGCTATGGAGTTATCTGAAATCACTGTTTAACACCTCGTGCACCTGCCCGTTCTACCACAACCCAGCTGAGCACATTAGCTTGATCAAATCTGAAGATATCCTCTTTTATCCATACAATAAGCTCAGAACCCAGTTCCAACACTTGAAATTCTCTGCTAGACCTGTTTCTAATATGTGAACACCGTATCAACTACCACATGAGACACCAGAACACAACTGCGCACCTTTGCTGAATCAGCACCATGCACCGCAAAATTCATCATCTCGCCACCATGACATTCCCTGAACCTTAACAACCAAAATTCTACGAATCTGATACTCCTAATGCAACTTACAATATATATACATACATCCTGCTATAATGCTGACGATACCACCACAACGGAGGAGATGTGTAGAAATTCATAACCAATAGCCCAGTTAACAAATCATTGAATATCTCCTCTTGACTAGAATCATCACCTCATTATGAACCGAATAATGGTATTTGTCCTTTAATATATTTCACAAAATCTTATCGGACTGATCCCTGGTCCAATAATCTCGTCTCACCCAGTATGAACTGCTCAGACAACAAATCACCCCAAACATGACCAATAGTCTCACATGATACCACATCACGCCAATAGGCCACAACTCGAACATGATACATAAGAAATGACTCAGGAAGGGACTACTCAACTCAAGCAACTAATATGAACTTTCCTCAGAAAATAGGAAGTAAAACACAAGAAAAATAAATATAGGAACCTTACTCATCATCACACTGTTGCGGCGTGCAACCTTATCCAAATAACATACCCGTGGCGGCGTGCCACCTGATCCCAGCATAAAATTCACATAAGGAGATATACATGGAGCTGAATTGCTCACCATTACAAATTACTGAATACCGGTCATAAGCACGCTAAGTGCTTAATACTATCCTGGGGAGACTGATAGAGCCATATGCTGCAAAAATTAAGCACAACTGAGGTGCGATATATATATACTCTGAAATCTGAAGAGCCCTCCTGCTCACATAACATCATCACTATGCTGAATCTTAACACATAGGAATTTCTCAAGCCGTTTCACAACTCACACGGCACAATAATAACCTTACATGAAATGAACAAAGACGGAACAACATCCGATATTACAGCACCCCTCCTTGAGGAGCTCTATACTGAAAGGAACACATCTGCCTCACATGAAGCCCATAATCCTGTTTAAATCCATTCATACACTTCAAGCCGATTCTGCTCGCAATGGACTAGGCTGATAGACTTACCTGGGTCCATATTAACCCACTTCTTCTCATAATACGCAAGAACGACCATCATGGCCGAGACAAACACCCCACAATCCACAACTGAACGCCTTCCAGGCATAAATTCTCCAATAAGCCATATCACACTTCTTTATACTCAGTCCAAATCTTCAATCCATTAAGTGTCTACATGTCACACTCATATGATCATCCCCGTGGTCACGCTCCCACGACCTTCCATACAAGGTAGTAAGTCTGCACATCCACCACTGACCACACTAACGCTGCAAAACACATCAAGAACCCATGACCAGGGTACAAAGCCTCTTTCACCGAATATCGATCTCAGGTGACACTGAAGATAATACCAGCTTACTCTGAACTTTCAAATCCTTTTTTCTTGCTCGCCCGAGCTCATGACATCCTTGCCAACACCGAACCGCAATCTTGATCCTTACTTCCAATTACATACTGCTTACTGCACCTAACATGCCAATATGAGATTGCACAAGAATTCCATCATAACTCCTGAACCACTAATAGGGGAAACACCTCATCATATAGAAACCTCCTACTTACCTCAATTCAAGAGAACAATAACAACACTCAAGTGAATTCTTACAATCACCCAACATGAAAATCCTTAAGTAGTGGTCTGAACCACCATAAACCTTCCAGGATCCGCCTACACCTGACAGGTCATAGCACTCGAATGCTCCCAAATCAAATCTGTTACGGCGGCCGTCAAACCTCGCACACACTGTGCAAACCACACACATAACTCAATCACACTGATAAAACTGATCACTGCCGCACATGTGCCATTTCAACCATGGCTAACCAATCCTCTTCTCTCTAATTATCCTTAATTTCCTCAGAAATAATGGTAACCCCATTCAACTCATAACAAACTCAATCCTCACTCATCCCGAATGGCCTTGATTCACGAGACCATGCTGCCTCGATCCCACAAACCGTCTCATACCCTCTTTGTGCGCATTCACATCTCCGACCGATATACACATCCTGATAATCTTTCTACAAATCCGGAGTTTACTCCTCTCACTCTGCCAATACTATCCTGCACGCTGAAAATAACATAGAACACTCCAATTATTTTCCCTTTCTCAGTAATTATGCTGCATAAGCTCGATTCGTAATCATACTGCTGCCTGAAACCCTTAAACACCGCGTTCTTAACCTTCGAATTTACTAAGACCGCTGCTGAGAGTCACCCACCCTGACTGGCCCCGAATACAATCAACTCCAAGGCTCTTCTAGCACACAAACACCCTTTTCAATGAAGCACGTGACTGAGTCACTATCCTAACAACTCGCCTATACCTTAAGCATAAATTTTGTCTTCCAAAGCCTAACCCTGGTCCATTAGGGCCATCTTTTGCACACATTCGTCAAATCTCACGCTCAATCACCATTTTACTCCTTTCCCTTAGCTGCAATAACTTGCCATTACGTCGACAATCCGCAACCCCATGATAACACAATCCTACAACCCAACTGCAGTGGTGAGACTCCCCCACTTAGACCGAAGTTACTCCTTGCGCCACTCTAGACCCTGCTGAGATCCTTTCCCCTTTGTTAACATGATCTTGCTCAACCAATCCGTCCAATCCTTCCAAGTTCTCTTGTTAGCACTCCCTAAATACTCAAATTCCCTAGCATTATTCACACATTCTGCCTCCTACCGAATAGCCACTAGAATCCCTCACAGAAACTTGCCAACCACACAACCGCTAGCCTACTCACAGGAGATAACCCCACATGTGGAAATCACCAACTGACACCTTCCAACGACGCTGAAATGTACACTCTCTGCAACATCAATATCCCATCCTAGGCCTGCTATCATTCACCAACTTTACCAGTCCGTCCGCTCCTCATGGACATCTACTAAATGCGCTACAACATCTTCAAATTCACCACCACATTGCGTCCTTCTCCATTCCTAACAACTCCTCCCTGTTGTATCCAACCTTCCGCCAAAATAACCCACATTTCAACTTAAGCTCGTGGACCCAATCATCATCCACTAAAACTCTCAAACTTTCCCTCAAGATAGGCAGCTGTCTTACCACTGAACTCCGGTGCTACGCTGCCACTCTCCCACTTGTTAAACTCATTCCTTTAAACAACTACATGACTTCCGTTCCTTACACCTAGCCGTTTAGAAAAGGAACCACCGCCTAGAACTTTTCACATATCTTCCTTCATCGTATGTTGCCCAATTGCTGCCTCAATTCAATATCATTCTCTGTAGTTCTTAATCCAGCAGATCACCACGCCTTCAAACTCTGCGAAGATCATCTTTCTCGAGCTGCCTTCATTAGAAATAACTATTCGGTTCTGAACCACCACACACCACAATATCTGACAACCGCTTCTTCAATACTATTTCACAACACTCTAAGCCTCGGAGGAATCAAATCGCACGATGAGGAATCAAGAAGGGAAGTACTCCTAACAACCATGTAGCCTCTCGAAGATAAGTACATACGTCTCCGTACCGATCCGCAAGACTCTCCTAGACTTTCTCATGACTCGTGAAACCTAAGGGAACCTAGAGCTCTGATACCATGTTGTCACGACCCAAAATCCATAAGGTCGTGATGGCGCCGGACACCACTGTCAGGCAAGCCAATCATTAAATGGTTAAGTTAAATATCCTGTTTTAGCATTTTTGAAATCATTACCTTTCACTTTATTACATAATAACTGAATAAAATTCGCTAAGTAAATACGACAATTTAATNTACCTGTGCAATAAAAATGCACAGCAAGTGTAGCATGAGTACGAAAATAACATGTACTCAGTAAGTATCCCGCCTAACCTCAGAGAGGTAGTGACGAGAGGTCGAATTAGACACTTGCTACAGGTCAATTTAGTATAATCAAGTGAGACACTAAGCATGAATGTCATAGGAAATTTATTAAAATCAGGAAAAAATAATATCAACTCCTTCCACATTTAACACTTTAAATCTTCGTCATATCAGTTGAGAATTTAAATAATAATCAAGGATAAGAAACATCAGACTTATTTCACATTTTACACATCAATTCTTATTCTTCTTAACTGGCCATTAAATACTTCCTTAGGCCGATAAACATGTATAAATCATAGGAAATACGCAACAATTATCATGCGCAAGAAAAATGCCGAGGGTCGATGGCACAGACCAATAATAATAAACTGTGCACTGCCGAAGCTCGAACGGCTCGAACGGCTCAAACCATAAATGCATCTATCTGCCCCGCTCGCGAATCGATCATGCGGCGCGGTTATACATAAATACAGGGTTATCCTGCTTGCGAATCATACATGCGACTCAGGCACCCATAGATACACATATTCACACAATAAGTCCACATTTTATCAAGAAAGCAGTTACCCAGGAATGTGGTAAAATTCTTCTTAAAGGAACACGAAAAATAGCATTTAAATCTTTGTTTTGAAACTCATTTGCCAAGTTTAATAATATTCAATAATATAACCTTATCAGGAATACAATTATCCACGGAGGAATCAATTCTCTTTCTAAATGATTAAGAAAGGTACACTCTAGCCTTCTTAGGAAATAAATTACGAATTCAATAGCATTATCAGTATAATATTATTTGCAGGGTCACATGATATTTTATTGACAAGGTCACAAGTACGACAAGTAAAGCATGCTAGTGGATCCTAGACTACCCGGACATGGCATAATAGTAGCTACGCACGGACTCCCGTCACCTCGTGCGTACGTAGCCCCCGCAGATAGTAGCACGTATTTAATTTGTTCACCTATGGGGACAATTCCCCCTCACAAAGTTAGAAAGGAGACTTACCTCGCTCCGAAACTCCATAACCGGCTTCCAAGCCCTTTCGACGACTCCAATTGATGCACAACGCCCCAAAACTAACCAAATAACTGCAAATCAATGGAAATATACTCTCATATTTGTTAACAATTCAAATTATATAAATCCCCAACTCCACTCAAGGAATTGACCAAAATTCCCTCGGTCCCACGTGCCCGGATTTCGAAATTTCTCGAAGATAAACTCTACCCATAGCTTTACTAGCTCAAATATACAATTTACTCAAATATTCAAGCTCAATTCGTGGTAAAAATCCAAATTACCAATTTTTTCTAGGTTTTCTTCAAAATTCCATATTTTTCACAAATTCCCATACTCAAATCCGTACCTAGACCATGCATTTTACTTAAAATGAGTTGGAATAACTTATCTTGTGATCCTTGACGAAAATCCCTCCTTGAAGCTCCCCACAATCTCCCAAACCAAATGAAAATAGAGAAAATGAGCCAAGTGCTCGGTTATAAAACATACACTGCCCAGGCCGATATCCGCATCTGTGATCCATATCTCGCAGCTGCGATTCTGCAGCTGCGCCCAAACTCCTGCACCTGCGGCTTCTCAGCTCCAGCCAAAACTCGCACCTGCGCCCCATCGTCTGCATCTGCGCCTTCGCAGGTGCAGAAATTACATCGCACCTGTGCTCCCAGCCAAGCCATCAAAATCTCGCACCTGCGGCGCCAAAGCCGCACCTGCGGCTCCGCACCTGCGGCCAAAGCCTCGCAGGTGTGGTCACACCAGATGACAGCAACCTCACCACTTCTTCAAACTCCAAACTTGATCCGTTAACCACCCGGAATCCACCCGAGCCCCCACGGAACCCCGTCCAATTACACCAACCTGTTCCAAAACATAATGGGGACCTTCTCGAGGCCTCAAATCACAACAAACAACGCCGAAATCACGAATCGCACTAGAATTCAAACTTTATGAATTTGAAATTTCAAACATTCACGTCCGATGCCAAAACCTATCAAATCACGTCTGATTAACCCCAAATTTTGCAAGCAAGTCATATTTGACATTATGGACCTGTTCCAACTCCCAGAATCGCATTCCGACCCCGATGTCAAAATTTCCATTTCCGGTCGGATTTCTCAAAAACCTTCAAATTCCTATCTTTAGCCAAATGACTTCAAAATGACCTACGGACATCCGAATTCACTTCCGATCGCGCTTCCAACTCCAGAATCACCATACGAAGCTATTCCCAAACTCGGAATGGACATCTATAAAACTGAAATGCCTTACAGCCCAAACTTATGAAATTCTTCTAAAATGCTATCTTCCATAATATGCGCTGAAACGCTCCCGGATTATCCAAATTCCGATCCGGACTTACGCCCAAATCCGAAATCATCATACGAAACTGCTGGAACCTTCAAATCCTGATTCGGAGGTCGTTTTCTCAAAATTTCAATCTTAGTCAATTTCTCTAACTTAAAGCTTCTGAAATGAGAATTTTCTTTCCAATTTGACTCCGAACTTCCCGAAATTCAACTCCGACCATGACCACGAGTCATAATATCTGAATTAGAGCTGCTCATGACTTCAAACCGCTGAACGACGCGCTAGAGCTCAAAACGACCGGTCGAGTCGTTACACTTGTGATGTAAATTTTGTCGAATTCCGAGACGTGGGCCTAGGGGTAGGGTTTGGCCAATTTCGGGATTTGTTCCCAATTGTGATGATTTTCGAATGGGTTTGTATCGCAGGTGCGGAAAATTGGCTTTTAAGTCATTCTCGCAGGTGCACACCTCGGACCTGCGGAAATCCCTAGGCAGAACATATAAATAGGACCCTTAGCGGATTTTGGTCATTTTTCCTCCATTGTTGCACGGGTTTTAAGCTTTTGAAAGGTTTTTGAAGAGGGAAATCGAGAGTTCTTCGTGGAGGTAAGACTTTTGGACTTAAAACTCGTTTATGTGTGATTTATGGACTGATTAGTGGTGAAATTTGTGGGAAATTAGTACAAAAATTGGATAATTAGGGCTTGTAATTAGAGACTTTGAAATGGGGATTTGAGGGGCCATTTGAGGTTAGATTTTGATGTTCTTGGTATGTATAGACTCGTGGGAGGATGAGGATTCTTGTGATGTAAATTTTGTCGGATTCCGAGACGTGGGCCCGGGGGTCGATTTTGGCCAATTTCGGGATTTGTGCCCAATTGTGATGATTTTCGAATAGGTTTCGTCTTCCTAGCATATTTTGATGTTATTAATCTGATTTTGATAGACTCAGAGCATTTGGGAGCCGATTCGAGGGGAAAGAGCATCGCGGAGTAGTTTTCGGACGTGTTTGAGGTAAGTAACGATTGTAAATCTAGACCTGAGGGTATGAACCCCTGTGTTTCCCTTTGTTTTGGTAAATGAGGTGATGCACATGTTAGGTGACGAGTGTGTGGGCGTGCACCGGTAGGGATTGTGACTTGGTCCGTCCCGTGGCGACTATTATGCCGCGTATTTGATTTGAAATCATAAGATGTCCTGTATTTTTGAGGTTTATATTATGTTATGGGCTGTATGACACGTTTGGGGCCTTGTGCCGATCTGTTTAACCCCCCCCAGGGGTATTTTTACACTATTCTCACATTATTTTTGATAGAAAATTTATGAACTCAGTCATGTTTATTACTTTATGCCATTTCACTGTTATCGCAATGTTTTAGAATACTGTGAGGTATTTGGGGCTGAGTCCCGTGATGTTGAGATGAGTTGACCGAGTGGCTTGAGAGGATGACTGAGTGAGGCCGAGAGCCGAGTTTGTGAGGATATTTATGGGTCGGGCTGCACGCTGCAACTGATATTATATGGATCGGGCTGCACGCCGTAGCATATATATATATTGGATCGGGCTGCACGCCGTAGCATATATATATATATTGGATTGGGCTGCATGCCACAAAAATATAGTGCTTGGGCTGTAGGAGCCCCTCCATGAGTCTGTACACCCCTAGTGAGCGCAGTCGACTATTATTTGGATCAGGCTGCATGCCGCAACATATATATACTATTGTTTGGATCGGGCTGTACGCCGAAACATATATATATATATATATTATTTGGATCGGGCTGCACGCCGCAGCATATGTTATGTGGATCGGGTTGTATGCCGCATCAGTTTGTGTGGATACATGGTACCTGTGGAGTGAGAGTGCTGAGTGTGAACATTAAATACTGATAATGGAGTCACGAGTGACTGAGAGACCTTACTTATGAGTGGCACTGTGTCTGAGAGGTTGTTACATTGTGAATTTTATTGTTTTCTCACTCTTCTTTACACTGAGCCTTTTAATAAAAGAAAATTACTGTTTTATAAAAGTTTTGAAGGGATAACTTGAATTTGTGAAGTATATGGTCGATGTAGACCTTGACCCGATTTATTTACCTTTGTTGGCACTTATTTTGTGAAATTATGATTTAAATGCTCGTCACTGCATTCAAGTATTTAGTTATGGTTGTTACTTACTGAGTTGGCGTACTCACGTTACTCCCTGCACCTTATGTGCAAATTCAGGTACCGTGGCAGAGTGATAGTTGAGCTAAGCCCATTTGGAGCATTGTTCGGAGATTGTGACGTAGCTGCTCGGCGTCAGCAACCTACTCTTTCTCCTTCCTACTCTGTCAATTTACTTTACTTCCCAGACTTATTGTAGTAGAGAATTTGTATTAGACTGTATCACTTCTTAGAACTCATGACGGTTGACTCCAGATGTTGGGGCTGTGTTTAGACATTCCAATCATTTTTATTGTTTCAAATGCTTAAAAGTAGAAATTATTATGAAACATAGGATAATTTATGTATTAAATGGGAACCTTATGATATTTTTAGTAAATTTGGCTAGCCTAATACCACGATAGGCGCCATCACGGCCAATTTAGATTTTGGGTCGTGAAAATTTGTAGAAGGAAATATAATCCTGATGGATCCTTATATAAATATAAAGCTCGATTAGTAGCAAAAAGATTTTCTCAAAAATGAAATATTAATTGTTTTGATACTTTTGCACCAGTAACTAGAATTTTTTCTATTAGAGTGTTAATTGCCTTAGCTTCAATCCACAAGCTTTTTATCCATCAAATGGATATCAAAACAACTTTTTAAATGGTGATTCAAAAGAAGAGATTTATATGGTTCAACCTGAAGGTTGTGTCATTCCTGGACAGGAAAATAAATTTTTGTAAATTAATTAAATCTCTTTATGGCTTTAAACAAGCTCCTAAGAAGTGTTATGAGAAATTTGAACAAGTCTTACTGAGAGACAATTTTTCTTCAGTTGAGGTCGATAAATGTATTTATACTAAAGTGGTAGATAATGATTATTGCGATAATATGTTTGTATATTGATTACATGCTTATATTTAGTACAACTTTAAATATTGTGCAAAATACTAATTTTTTTTGTCTATAATGTTTGATATGAAAAATCTGGGTGAAGTAAATACAATATTGAGAGTTAAAACTATAAGGAGTAAATATGGCATAATGTTGTCACAAGAACATTATATTAAGAGACTTCTTAAGAAGTTTGAATATTTTAATGTTACGTCTGTGAGCACTCCTTTTGATGCTAACTCTCAGTTGAAAAAGCATAATTGTGACCCAGTTTCTCAGTCTAAATATGCTCAGATTATTTGGAGTATGATGTATTTAATAAATTTTACAAGGCCTGATATAACCTATGTTGTGTGTAGATTGAGTAGATATACTCATGATCCCAATAGAGAGCATTGATATGCATTAGCTAGACTAATGAAATATATGCGAGGAACCATGAATAGTGGTATATATAGTGGATTTCCTTCTACTTTAGTAGGATACAATGATGCACTGAATCTCCGATTCAGATGAGATAAAATCCACTAGTGATTTTGTATTCACCCTTCGTGGTGGTGCAATATCGTGAAAATCAGCTAAACAAATGATCATAGCTACATCGACTATGGAATCATACTTTGTAGCTTCAGAGTTAGCTGGTTCTAAGGTTTAGTGACTAAGAAACTTCTTAATATTCCTTTGGAAAAAGATGTATTGCCTCCCCTGTCTATGCAGTGTGATTGTCAAGAGGTAATAGATATCACAAAGAATAAACCTTATAATTGTAAAAGTAGACACATGAAATTGAGACATGATGTCATAAAAAAAATGTTGAGAGATGGAATAATTTCCATTGACTATGTGAAGTCAGAGATAAATTTGACCGATCCTCTAACTAAACCCGTGTAAAGAAAATTAATTCTTCAAACCTCAACAAATATGGGATTAAGATAAACAAGTTGTCAATAGAGATGGTAACTCAACCTATGTGATTGAATATCTCATGAAATAGGTTCATATAGAAAATAACAAGTCAATATTGACACTGAAGCACTAAAAAAGAGTGCTTGACTGCTACTAATTGAAAGGATGAGTTATAAATCTTAATGAATTCATATTCCTTATGTATGGTATATTTAAAAGCAGTATACACTTGATGAATTTACCTATATGAGAGTGGAGTGAGGCCGCTCCTATGATGTAACGACCCGACAAGTCGTTATGAGCTCTAGCGCGTCGTTCAGCGGTTTGAAGTCGTGAGCAGCTTCGTTTCAAGTATTATGACCCGTGGGTGTGGTCGGAATTGAATCCAGAAAGTTTAGAATTCATTTGGAAAGAAGATTCTCATTTTAGAAGCCTTAAGTTGGAGAAATCAACTAAGATTGGAATTTTGAGTAAACGACCTCCGAATCAGGATTTGAAGGTTCCATCAGGTTCGTATGATAATTTCGGACTTGGGTGTATGTCCGGATCAGGGTTTGGATAACCCGGGAGCGCTTCGGCGTATATTATGGAAGTTAGCATTTTTGAAGAATTTCATGAATTTGGGCTTGAAGTGCATATCAGTGAGGTTGATGTCCGTTTGGGATTTCGAGTCTAGGAATAGCTCCGTATGGTGATTCTGGAATTTGGAGCGCGATCGGAAGTGAATTCAGATGACCGTAGGTCATTTTGGGGGTCATTTGGCTAAAGATAGAAATTTGAAGGTTCTAGAGAAATTCGGCCGGAAGTGGAAGTTTTGACATCAAGCTCGGAATGAGATTCCAGAAGTTGGAGCAGGTCCGTAATGTGAATATGACTTGTGTGCAAAATTTGAGTTCAATCAGGTGTGATTTGATAGATTTCGGCGTCGGATGTAGAAGTTTGAAATTCCAAGTTCTTAAAGAATTGGATTTGGGTGCGATTCGTGATTTCGGCATTGTTTGATGTGATCTGAGGGCTCGAGCAAGTCTGTTTCATGTTTTTGGATAGGCTGGTGTGATTGGAAAGGGTCTCGGGGGCCCCGGGTGGATTTCCGGGTGATTGACGGATCAATATTTGAAGTTGGTGAAGGCTGAAGGTAGCTGTCATCTGGTGTAATCGCACCTGTGAGGCTTTGACCGCAGGTGTGGCTAAGGGCACCATAGGTGCGAGATTGGGGCTGGAGCTGAGGGAGCGCAGGTGCGGGAGTTTGGTTACACCTGCGGAATCGCAGGTGCGAAGAGGGATCGCAGGAGCGGGAGTTGGTGGGCTGAGTCAGAGCTGCACCTGCAATGGAATTTCCGCAGGTGCGAAAATGGTTGGAGGCAGTGGGGTGTTTTAAGAACGGATTTTTGGCCATTTCTTCATTTCTCTCATTTTGGTGTGACGATTTTGGGAGCTTCTAGAGGGGGATTTTCAGCAAGCATCACTAGGTAATTGAATTCTTCCCATTCCTAAGTTAAATATGTGATCTTGCATGGATTTGAACATGAAATTTGTAGGAAATTTGGGAAATTTAAGAAACCTAGAAAATGTAAATTTGGAATTTAGCCATGAATTTGAGTATGTAATGTAGAGTAAATTGCATGATTGAACTAGTAGAGCTATGGGTAGCATGTATCTTCAAGAATTTCGGATTGCCAGGCACGTGGCCCCGAGAGCATTTTGGTCTTTTCACTGAGCAGGGTTGGGAAAGTATATAATCTGAATTTATTGTGAGTATTAGGATGAATTTTCATTGCTTTGCCATTATGTTGTAGTTTCAGAGCGTTGTGCGTCCGTTGGAGTCATCGGAGGGGCTTGGAAGCTGGTGTGAGAATTTCGGAGCGAGGTAAGTCTCCTTTCTAACTTTGTGAGGGGGAATCGTCCCCCTAAGTGAATTAATTCAGTACATGCTATTATCTTCGGGGGATACGTACACACGAGGTGATGGGAGTCCGCACGTAGCTACTATTATGCCATCTCCGGGTAGCCTAGGACCGACTAGCATGCCTTATGTGTGTACCTGCAACCCTGCCTGTAATATTAAACTGCTATTATGACCGAAAACGTAATTGAATGTCTAAAAGAAAACTAGAGTTCATATTGTTAACCCTCTAGAAAGAGAATTGGTTCCGCTGTGGATATATGTGTACCTGTACTGGGTTGTATCATGGAGTATACTAAACTTGACATATTAGTTTCAAAAACAAAGATTTCAAAACCTATATTTCATGTTTCTTTTGATAAAGATTTTACCACTTTTCTGAGAAAAACTGTTTTCTTGATAAAATACAGATTTATTATGTGGATATGTGTAGCTTTGGGTGCCTAGGTCGCTTGAGTGATTCGCGAGCAGGAAGATCCTGTATTTGTGTATGTATTCATATGAGCCCCTGAATCGCAGGTATGATTCGCGAGCAGGCTAGCCGTATTATTTTAACCGCGTCGCATGATCGATTCGCGAGCGGGGCAGATAGATGCATCTATGGTTCGTGCCGATCGACCCTTCGGCAGTGCACAATTTATTATTGTTTGTCCGCGCCGTTCAATCCTCGGCATTGCCTGCGCATGATATTTGCTGCGTAGTTGCTATGATATTTGCCTGATTATTGGCCTAAAATATTAAATTATCGATTGAAATGACAAAAATTTTGAAGTTATTAAAAAGACTTTTGGAAGAAGTTGTTCCTTCCTGTCGATTTATTATTATTTGATTAAATCACCATGCTGATTAATTGTTAATATGACGAAGATATAAAGTGTTAACGCGTACGGAGTTGAAATATATTTAAATCCTGTTTTATAAATTACCTATGATAAATCATGCTTAGTGTCATACTTAAATATTCTAAATTGACCTTTAGTAAGTGTCTAATTTGACCTCTCGTCACTACCTCTCTGAGGTTAGGCGGGCAACTTACTGAGTACACGTTATTTTTGTACTCATGCTACACTTGCTGTGCATTTTATTGCACAGGTACTTTCATAGCAATGTGGAGGATTCGAAGACTTAGGCGAGCTGCATCATCCGGAGGCGACCCGCAGCTGACAGAGTCTCCTTCGTACTGTATTTATTTTATTTAAATTTCCTTGTCCAATTGTATTTCAGACAGGCTTGTAATGATTGTTAAATTCTTAGAAATTTCTCATATACTTGTGACACCGGGTTCTGGGATATGTGTTGGGTTATAATTGCTTAAGTGTAATCTTTATACCATTGTTTTAATTAACAGACTTTTATCTGGTTATTATGTAATGAAGTGAAAGAAAGTGTTTTTCATAAATGTTTTAAAATGGAAGTTATTTCAATTAATTAATGTTTTGGCTTACCTGACCCTGGTGTTGGGCGCCATCATGACCTATGTTTAATTTCGAGTCGTGACAACATGGTATCAGAGCGCTAGGTTCCTGTAGGTCTCACGAGTCCATGATCAAGTCTAGTAGAGTCTTGCGGATCGGTACGGAGATGTATGTACTTATCTTCGAGAGGCTACATGGCTGTTAGGAGTACTTCCCTTCTTGATTCTTCATCGTGCGAGTTGATTCCTTTGAGGCTTATGCCTATGTTCATTCCTACTCAATCTTACGCGTCGCGAAGCGCTTGCTATGCATAAGGAATTTGAGGAATGGAAATGGTGCTACGAATGTAATCCGAGATGTTTCCATGTTGTTATTGGTCGTGGCTGTTATTATGGCCCTACAAAAGGGTAATATGTTATTTCAGCTCAGTAGCTGTGTTTCTGGGAGCCTTAAGGCTATGCTTGGGTAGTGATGATGTTTGCAATTGATTGTCGCGCGGTGTCGATATGATGATAGAACGTTTGCCTGTATGTTGGGGGAGCGGCAACACAACTTGGAATTTGGAGATATATTCGCACATATAATGGATGTCCATGAGGAGCGGGCGGACTAGTAAGTTGGTAAAAGAAGCAGGGCGTAGGATGGGGTATTGAAGTCACAGAGAGCGTGCATTTCAGCATCGTTGGAAGGTGTCCGCGGGTGATTTCCACAGGTGGGTTTTCTTCAGGGCATAGGTTAGCAATGGCGGGGTTGGCAGGTTTCTGTGAGGGGTTCTAGTGGCTAGTCAGTAGGAGGAAGAATTTGAGAATGATGCTAGGGAATCTGAGTATTTAGGGAGTGCTAGCAGGATGATCTGGAAGAGTTGGACGGATTGGTTGAGATAGATCGCGTTATCAAGGGATAAAGGATCTCAACAGGATCTAGAGTGGTGAAAGGAGTAGCTTCGGGTTAAGTGGGGGAGTCCCACCATCTGCAGTTGGGTCGTAGTATTTTCTTCGCATGGGGTTGAGGATTGTCGACGTGTTACCAAGTTATTTCAGCTAAGGAAAAAAGGAGTAAAATGGTAATTGTGCGTGGGATTTGATGAATATGTGCAAAAGTTGGCCCTGATGGATCAGGGTTAGGCTTTGGAAGATTCAGAATTTATGCTTAAGGCATGGGCGAGTTGTAAGGATAGTGACTCAGTCACATGTTTCATTGAAAAAGGTGTTCCTGTGCTAGGAGAGCCATGGAGTTGATTGTATTCGGGTCTAGTCAGAGTGGGTGACTCTCAATAGCGGTCCTAGTGAGTTCAAAAGTTAAGAATGCGACATTTAAGGATTTCAGGCGGCAGTATGATCGAGAATCGAGCTTTTGCAGAGTAATTTCTGAGAAAAAGGCGGATGGTTGAGATGTTCTATGATATGTTTCAGCATGCAAGATAATATTGGAGGAGTGAGAGAAATAGACTCCGGATTGAAGAAAAGCTTATCAGAAGGGTATGAGACGGGTTGCGGAATTTGTGCAGCATAGTCTCGTGGATCAAGGTCACTCGGGATGAGTGAGGGTTGAGTTTGCTATGGGTTGAAGGAAGTTGTTATTATTCCTGAGGCAATTAAAGATGACTAAAAGAAGATAGATTGATTAGCCATGGTTGAAAGGGAACATTTGCGGCAGTGATCGATTCCTTTGATGTGATTTAGTTATGCATGTGGTTGGTGCCGGTGTGTGCAGGGCTTGTCGGCCGTCGTAACGAATTTTATGTGGGAGCATTGAGTGCGGTGGCCTGCTAGGTGCAGGCGGATCTCGGAAGGGTTGTGGTGGTATAGACTACTACTTAAGGATTTGCATGATTGGGTGATAATGGGAATTCACTTGTGTGTTGAGATGGTACTCTTGAATTGAGTCAAGTAAGAAGTTTCTATATGATGTAAGTGTTCACCCTATTGGTGGTTCGGAAGATATGATGGAATTCTTGCGCTACCTCATGTTGGTATGTTAGGTGCGGGAAGCAGTATGTAACTGGGAGTAAGAATCGAGATTTGCGTTTCGGTGTTAATAAGGATGTCATGAGATCGGAAGAGCAAGAAAAAGTGATTTTAAAGTTCAGAGTAAGCTGGTGTTATCTTCAGTGTCACCTGAGATTGATATTCAGTGAAAGAGGCTTTGTACCCTGGTCATGGGTTCTTGATGTGTTTTGCGGCCTTAGTGTGGTCGGTGTTATGGATGGGCAAACTTGTTTCCTTGTGTGGAAGGTCGCGGAAGCATGACCGCGAAAAGATTGTATAAAGTGTGACATGTAGTCACTTGATGGATTTAAGATTTGGACTGAGTATAAAGAAGTGCAATATTGCTTAATTGAGAATTTACGCCTGGAGGGCGTTTGGTTCAATTGATTATGGATTATGGGGTGTTTGTCCGGGTGATGATGGTTGTTCTTGTGTATTATGAGAGAATGTGGGTTAATATGGACCGAGGTAAAAAGTATTAGCTTAGTTGGTGCGAGCGAGGTGGCTCGATGCTTGTGGATGGATTAAAATATGATTATGGGCTCCATATGAGCCAGGCATGTTCCTTTCAATAGAGCGCTTTTCATGGAAAGATATTAGAACATCGGGTGTTGTTCCGTCTTCGTCAGATTCATGTGTTATTGTGATTTTTGCCATGCGAGTTGTGAAACGGCTTGATAATTTCTTATGTGTTGAGGTCCCGCGTAGTGGGGATGTTATGTGAGCAGGATAGCTCTTGAGCTCTAGAGTGTATATATATATATCGCACCTCAGTTGTGCTTGAGTTATGTAGCCTACGGCTTTATCAGTCTCCCCAGGATGGTATTATGCACTTAACATGCTTATGATCGATATTAAGTAAATTATAATAGTGAGCAAATCAGATCCGTATATATATCTTCTTATGTAAAGTTTATGTGTGGATCGGGTGGCACGCCGCCATGGGTATGTTATTTGGATCGGGTTGCACGCAACAATGTGATGATGAGAAGGGTTAATATGTATTTATTTTCTTGTGTTTTATTTCCTATTTTTTGGTAAGAATTCATATTAGTTGCGTGAGTTGAATAGTTCCGTCCTGAGTCGTTTCTTGTTATCATGTTCGAGTTATGGTCTATTGGCGTGATGTGGTATCATGTGAGGCTGTTGGCCATGTTTGGGGTGATTTGTCGTCTGAGCAGTTCATACTGGGTGAGACGGGACTATCGGATCAGGGATCAGTGCGATGAGGTTATGTGAAATGTATATTAAAGAACAAATACCATAATTCAGGTTCATAATGAAGTGATGATTCTAGTCAAGATGAGGTATTCAAGGATTTGTTAACTCTGCAGTTGAGCATGAATTTCTGCGCATTTCCTCCGTGGTTGTGTTACCGTCAGCATTATAGCAGGGTGTATGTACATTTGTTATGAGGTGCATTGGGAGCATCAGATTCGTGGACTTTGGCTATTAAGGTTCAAGGAACATCATTGTGGTTAGATGATGAGTTATGCGGTGCATGGTGCCGATTCAGCAAGGGTATGCAGTTATGATTTGGTATATCGTGTGCTAGTTGATGCGGTGTTTATATATGTTGGAACTAGGCCTTGTAGAGAAACTTCAAGTGTTTGAATGAATTCTGAGCTTATTATATGGATGAAGAAGAAATCTTCAGGTGTGATCAAGCTAATGTGCTCAACTGGGTTGTGGTAGCACGGGCAGGTGCTCGAGGTGTTAAACAGTGATTTCAGGTAACCCCAGAGCAATTCTTAGCACGTTCGAGGACGAACATCGGTTTAAGTAGGGGAAAATGTAATGACCCGACCGGTCGTTTTGAGCTTTAGCGCGTCGTTCAGCAGTTTGAAGTCGTGAGCAGCTTCGTTTCAGGTATTATGACCCGTGGGCGTGGTCGGAACTGAATTCCAGGAAGTTTAGAATTGATTTGGAAAGAAGATTCTCATTTCAGAAGCCTTAAGTTGGAGAAATCAACTAAGATTGGAATTTTGAGTAAACAACCTCCGAATCAGGATTTGAAGGTTCCAGCAGGTTCGTATGATGATTTCGGACTTGGGTGTATGTCCGGCTCGGGGTTTGGATAACCCGAGAGCTCTTCAGCGTATATTATGGAAGTTAGCATTTTTGAAGGATTTCATGAATTTGGACTTGAAGTGCATATCAGTGAGGTTGATGTCCGTTGGGATTCCGAGTCTGGGAATAGCTCCGTATGGTGATTCTGGAATTTGGAGCGCAATCGGGAGTGAATTCGGATGACCGTAGGTCATTTTGGGGTCATTTGGCTAAATATAGAAATTTGAAGGTTTTAGAGAAATCCGACCGGGAGTGGAAGTTTTGATATCGAGGTCGGGATGCGATTCCGGAAGTTGAAGCAAGTCCATAATGTTGAATATGACTTGTGTGCAAAATTTGAGGTCAATCGGGTGTGATTTGATAGGTTTCTGCGTCGGATGTACAATTTTGAAATTCCAAGTTCTTAAAGAATTGGATTTGGGTGCGATTCGTGATTTCGGAGTTGTTTGATGTGATTTGAGGGCTCGAGAAAGTCCGTGTCATGTTTTGGGACAGGTTGGTGTGATTGGACGGGGTCTCGGGGGCCCCGGGTGGATTTCGGGTGATTGACGGATCAATATTTGAAGTTGGTGAAGGCTGAAGGTTGCTCTCATCTGGTGTAATCGCACCTGCGAGGCTTTGACCGCAGGTGCGGCTAAGGGCACCACAGATGCGAGATTGGAGCTGGAGCTGAGGGACCGCAGGTGCGGGAGTTTGGTCGCACCTGCGGAATCGCAGGAGCAGGAGTTGCAGGTGCGGAGCCGCATGAGCGGCTATTGCACCGCAGGTGCGAAAATGGCTGGAGGCAGTGGGGTATTTTAAGAACGGATTTTTGGCCATTTCTTCATTTCTCTCATTTTGGTGTGGCGATTTTGGGAGCTTCAAGAGGGGGATTTTCAGCAAGCATCACTAGGTAAGTGAATTCTTCCCATTCCTAAGTTAAATATGTGATCTTGCATGGATTTGAACATTAAATTTGTAGGAAATTTGGAAAATTTTTGAAGAAACCTAGAAAATGTAAATTTGGAATTTAGCCACGAATTTGAGTATGAAATGTAGAGTAAATTGCATGATTGAACTAGTAGAGCTATGGGTAGCATGTATCTTCAAGAATTTCGGATTGCCGGGCATGTGGGCCCGAGGTCATTTTGGTCTTTTCTCTGAGCAGAGTTGGGAAAGTATATAATCTGAATTTGTTGTGAGTATTAGGATGAATTTTCATTGCTTTGCCATTATGTGGTAGTTTCAGAGCGTTGTGCGTCAGTTGGGGTCATCGGAGGGGCTTGGAAGCCGGTGTGGGAATTTTGGAGCGAGATAAGTCTCCTTTCTAACTTTGTGAGGGGGAATCGTCCTCCTAAGTGAATTAATTCAGTACATGCTATTATCTTCGGGGGATACGTACGCACGAGGTGACGTGAGTCCGTGCGTAACTACTATTATGCCATGTCCGGGTAGCCTAGGACCCACTAGCATGCCTTATGTGTGTACCTGCAACCCTGCCCCTAATTTAAACTGCTAATATGACCGAAAACGTAATTGAATGTCTAAAAGAAAGCTAGAGTTCATATTTTTAACCCTCTAGAAAGAGAATTGGTTCCGCTGTGGATATATGTGTACCTGTACTGGGTTGTATCATGGAGTATCACTAAACTTGACAAATGAGTTTCAAAAACAAAGATTTCAAAACCTATATTTCATGTTTCTTTTGATAAAGATTTTACCACTTTCCTGAGAAAAACTATTTTCTTGATAAAATACAGATTTATTATGTGGATATGTGTAACTTTGGGTGCCTGAGTCGCTTGAGTGATTCGCGAGCAGGAAGATCCTGTATTTGTGTATGTATTCATATGAGCACCTGAATCGCAAGTATGATTCGCGAGCAGGCTATCCATATTATTTTAACCGCGTCGTATGATCGATTCGTGAGCGGGGCAGATAGATGCATCTATGGTTCGAGCCGATCGACACTTCGGCAGTGCATAGTTTATTATTGTTGGTCCATGCCGTTCGACCCTCGGCATTGCCTGCGCATGATATTTGCTGCGTAGTTGCTATGATATTTGCCTGATTACTGGCCTGAAATATTAAATTATCGATTGAAATGACAGAGATTTAAAGTTATTAAAAAGACTTTTGGAAGAAGTTGTTCCTTCCCGTCGATTTATTATTATTTGATTAAATCACCATGCTGATTAATTGTTAATATGACGAAGATATAAAGTGTCAACGCAAACGGAGTTGAAATATATTTTAATCCTGTTATATAAATTGCCTATGATAAATCATGCTTTGTGTCATACCTAAATATTCTAAATTGACCTTTAGTAAGTGTCTATTTGACCTCTCGTCACTACCTCTCTGAGGTTAGGCGGATTCACTCTTTCCTCCTTCCAACATTTACTATGTTTCCTCAATTTATATTATTCAATTGTTATTTTTTTTTTATTCTTACTAGCTAAGTTTGTAATTTAATATTTTGCTAATTCATGTATCCTCTTAAGTAGAGGTAGGATTAGTTAATCTTGGAGAAATATTTTATATTGCTAAAATAGTTTCTTAAGAAAATGTCTTGCACGACCTAAGTCAATCCGTATATTTATTTCCGCCCACAAATAATAATATTGTAGTGCTATTGTTGAAAATTTCCCCCTTACTTTCTACAAATGATATGGTGTTAATTTAGATTTTCATAATTGGTTTGGTAGCAGTCTGATTGGTGGTGGTCAATTTGATTTTATCTAAAAGGAAGTAACTGAACACACTGAGTAGCCATGAAATAGATTAACAGACTTACAAAAACGAATAGATGATAAGCTATTAAGTGAATTTTTGGTGCCTTATACAAAATTACTTTTTAGTAATTTCTACTGAATCTATTATGAAAGTTCGAAGTGGAGAGTTGTAGTAGTGTATTTGCACTGTGTTCTTTTAAAATATGATCTCGTTAAAGTGATCTATACATTTTTACGATACTTTATACATGTTTACCTAAAAAATGGATAACAATTAAATTTATAAGCAGTTTTAAGGATGTATGGATTAATCCAATACAAATAATAAATGGCTCTAGATTGAACAAATAAATGACGTAATAAATTGTCAAACCAATAAGGAGAGTGATCCCGGATTCAATAACGTTTTAATGAAATGCCTGCCTTCGACCCTGGGCTCACACTAATCAAGAGCTGATGAATAAAAGTAAGAACTTTGAATAACAGAGAAAATAAGAGTATATTGCCTCGATATGCATGTTACAATATGTGTCCATGAATAATAATAATTCCCTTTTATATAGTAGGGGAGTTTTACCGCAAGTAAAATTCTAAAAAAGGTAAAAGTCTTCCGTTTCGCCGATCACCGATACGAGCCGAGATCGCGCCGTGATATCCGGTTAGGCACGAACATCACGGCCCTTCGTTAGTCATGTGCAACTACTTGGTAATGTTCTCCGAAGTCTTCAATTTTCAGATCAGCCCTCGAGAATATGGCCCCAACATCCCCGAGGACAGGTGCCTTGCCCAAGCCCTAATACGAGGGGTTCTTCGTTCAGACTCCGATACAATATGGTCATGTTCCTGCTCCGATTGGATCTCCGGGAAGACGAGTCATGCAGCGTGCTCTACTTTATCTGTATATAGATAGCCTCCTCGTTTCTCAGAGAGTATGTGATCACGCTCAACTATGTCTTATAAAAAGACTAAGCGGGCGTTGCAAATATAATCTGAGTATTTAGCCCGGAGTCGAATTCCACTGGGAACTAATGTATCAATTATTTTTGTTAGATTACTAAATTCTCAATAATCAACTTTCTCAAAAGTTATGAATATCACTTGGTGGTATTTTTACTACTACAGGCGAACAAAATTAATAAACTAAAGATTAAATAACAATGAGGTGTAAAAAATTAGATTAAAGGTCTAAGGTTATGGTTTCCCCCTGTTGGTGAACTTCCTTCTTGTATACTTCCTATAGTTTTGATTTAGTTGACTCTATCAATCATGAACACTCTAGCTATCACAAATCTCTCTAAGTAATTATGATAATTTACTAGACGCACTCTCTCAAGTTACGCAAGCTAGATTGCATTACAGTTCACTTTAGATTGCACCCGAGGTATCATTATCTCTAATCCAACCTCTAAACCCTCGGTTATGACTCTCTCCTATACTCCGGGAGTGGTGTTGTTCAAACAACTACCTAAATATGCTCTCTCTATCAAGTAGATACATAATAAATAGGCACAGCTAATTGAGGGACCTTCAATCAACTACAACAAGAACGTAGTTGAACAAATAGAGATTAATAACCAACCAAAACTATATTAATATCACAATAAAGTCATCCCCCAACGGGTTCCACCAAAACCTTAGATTAGAAGAGTTAGATGCTTATAATAATGATAAAAACTATAAAACAATTCATAAACAATGATAAAAATCACAAGAGAAGGAGATATGGATTGATGCACAATTGCCCTCCTTGCCTTTTTAGGTCGAATTTGTGTCCAAAATATGTCCAATCCCCCAAAAATAACGTTCTCCCATGTATATATACTAAGTAGGGTCGGGCCCAAACAATTATACCTTCTCCTCCGCAAAAAAGGACAAGTTTCCAGGCCGCCACTAGCGTGGCCGCGCTAATCTCGCGCTAGTGGGGGTTTATTCTGCTCCAGTCCGCGTCAGCTCCGCAGTCGCAGTTTCGATCGCGTGTTTGACCCTGTTCCGTTTGTAATTTGGAAAAGGTAAAACATGAAAGTTGTAGCCCTTTGAGTTACTTTCCAACCATATATTATATATCCCAAATGGAGTTCAGAGCAAAAAGTTATGTCCATTTTACTAGCCAGTGCATAATATGCCTCCTCGAGTATTCGTTTGTTCTCAACTATCAAATTTGACCCCCGAAAACGGTCCCGACTTAATTCCTTGAGATTTTACTCAGACTTCAAAGCTCCAAATCACTTAAATGCATTCCATAACATCTATATAGCTCGGAATCACTCCTACAAGGCATAAAACACACTGTTAGTGCAAAACACTAGCGATTAAAACTCAAACCCAATTAAAGTACAGTAAACTAGAGTGTAATAAGCGACTAAAATACGTAATTATAGCCTATCATCAACACCCCGCACTTAAACCATTGCTCGTCCTCGAGCAATCAAATTACACTTTATATAGACACGACCTTTTTAAGCAATTCTCCTAACTCATCATATCAAGAATATTTAAAATAGACTAAACACTAAAGCGTAACATCTTCACTTCAAGATTTGACTCACAAGTACCACGCATTTTTCAAAGCTCACCCACTTACTCTAACATAGTGGTCACTGACATTACGTTTCCTTCATGAATCAAGTGCCCTCACACAACAAAAGAGAGTAGTTCCACATAATAAAATTTAAGAACACATAGGAACTTAATATAGAAAGAATTCACTCCCTCTCGGAAATAACATTCATGTGCCACAAAAGATGCACCATAGGCTTGCCCGTAGTGTACTACTCTACTAATCGAGCTCATTCAGTCTAGGATCAAGTAGGACTTTATTTGGTTGTCATGTAGGCTGCGGGACGGGTAGGATATAATTAGATATAAGAGTGACTACACCTCCCTAAGAACTTTAACACATATACTTTAACATTCAAACCCCATACTTATGTCAAACCAAACTCCTCCTTCACATCAATGTTATTACCCCATACTTCTTTAAGTACAATTACATCAAGAGTCACCACTTGTGAAGGAATATTTTGTTTTCACAACAATACAACTATTTTTTCCTTTTTTTTTTCAAGTGACTCTTAATTTTTCAAAACAGTACACCTTTCTCCTTATTTCATTAGTTCCACTTAAAAGCCAAACCAACCACCCCACACTTTAACTTTTACACAGTTCATAACAATTCAAGTTCTCATGAGAGGTTAAAAGATTCAAATAGATAGTTAATTCAAACAAATGGGTAAGGCTTGTAATATGGTTGTCAAAGAAACAAAATTACAGGCTCAAAGAGGTTAACTACGATACATAACAATTAGGCGGGTAAAATATACATAACTGGCTCAACAAAGAAACGCATATATCACTTCCAAGACTGAACAAAACTACTATTTCGCTTTGCAAACACACGGGACAAGTTCTAGACATCAAATGCAATGCACAGAATAACACACAAACCTCACACACACATGGCACATAACTCACTCAGGATTGGATTCATCAAGACACTCTAGTCAAAGTAGCTACGCAAATTTAAAATCATACAATTTAAGGTACTTATACAAGAGTAAAAAACTGAGCCTGAGCGTCACAACCAAAGTACTCGCTATTCTAAAGGAATAACAAAGTCAAGAGATATTGCTTCAATCAAAATACAACACAATGGCTCCTCTTCCTAAAAAAAAAACTAACTACACCCGGTTCAAACAAAACCCTTGAAAAAGAACCGCGGCACAAAGAAAAACCAAGGGGGAATTGCTACACTACCTAACAAAAGAAAATCTTTTTCTTTAGACTTAAATCCCTCAAGAAAATTGTCTAATAGATCCATCGTCGGGAAAAGTCCAATTTTTTCTATTTTTGTAAAAAAAATAAATTATTCTATTAAACTAGCACAACTAAAATAACATAGAAATTCACACAGACAATCTCCTCACCCCACACTTAAAATTGTGCATTGTCCCCAATGCGCACCCATATATACAAGAGGGTAAAAAAAAAAACTCCCTGGTAGGCCAAAGGCCGAAGCACTAGCATCTCATGGGATACTCAGACTTCTCCCACGCCTGGTCCTTCGTGCGGGTACCTCACATTTAGTTTCAACCATCTGGTTTGCTGTTGCATTCTTCCAGTGGCTTTGCGTTCCATGCTCCTAAAAAATCAAAAAATTGACACTACAAAAATAATACAATTAGAAAAAATAAAACAAAAAAAAATAAAAAAAAAACAAAATAAAAGAAAGCAGTAAAGCTGTGTTGCCTCCCAAAAAGTGCTTGATTTAACGTAGCGGCACGACGTGAATCACTTTCTGCCTCCACTTTGAACTTATGAATTGGACCCCAAGTTTTGATTCTGCTCTGTGATCACGCTCATGGGGTGGTAGAATGAATCTGACTGGCCCAATAGAATAATATAGTATTCTGCACTTCTTGGCCTTTGGACGAGATGTGTATTCCCGACTTTCTGGCACGAAGAATTCCAGAATGTAGGCATATGTTCCTTACTCCTTGACTCCTCAAGTGGCTCGGACGACTCTATTTCCATATCATCATCCAAACACAATGTGAAAAAGTGCTTGGAGTGTGGACCAATGTGCTCAACTACACAAACATTGGGATTGTCAACATCATTAACACTAATGACACTAGAGTCAACTAAATATGCATCCTCAATATCCTTGGTTTACTCTAGTATCTCTTCTACGACATTGGCATCCTCAAAATCTAGTTCGATTGATTGTTGGTGTTCTACTCTGGCCTTCTCCTCTAGCTCATCCTCGTATTTTTTTAAATCCTCCATTATAATGGCAATTTCTGCAGCCAATTCATACTCATATTGGATACTATCCACAATGTCAACTTCTTGCGCTTTACATGGTTCAATTACTTTATTCGCTTGAGCCTCCAAGTTGTAAATATTTGCCTCGTCTGAGAAAGCTTCAACTAGTTGACTCACTTGAGCCTCCAAGTTGCAAATAATTGCATCTTGACTTTGTACCCGCAGTTGTATCTCATCATTTTGTTCTACAAGGCACTTTAGCATATCCTCGATCTTTTTCAGGTCCTCATACCTGAGTTCTTTGTTCCTATTAACTTCACAAGAAAAAGAAGAACTATCAAAGTAAGGGGTTGGGGGAAGATAAGAAATATAAGCACAACCATGAAAGTCACCATCTTGACCACCACACATATCACACATATTCCATATATAAGATATAGTTGGTGCACATAACTCGCTCTCGGGAATATTTTGATAATTTTGCCCTGGGCGGTTTCCTCCATAATATGCATAACGAGGATCAAAAGTAGAATTACCAACATCCAAACTCTCATAATTCCACGATGCCATGTTTTTCAAATCAACTAATACAACTAAAACAAAGAAAATGAAAATCAAATACAAAAAAAAAAATCAAACTTGAAACCTAGAACTATGTACACCTACAGCAACAATATATGTATGAAATCAAAGAAAATCGACTATACTTAAGAATTTTCCTTCAACTACACTTGATAATACCGTTAACTCCCCGGCAACGGCGCCAAATTTTGATCATGCGCAACTATGTCTTATAAAAAAACTAAGCGGGCGTTGCAAATATAATCTGAGTATTTAGCCCGGAGTCGAATTTCACAGGGAACTAACGTATCAATTGTTTTTGTTAGATTATTAAATTCTCAATAATCAAATTTCTCAAAAGTTATGAATATCACTTGGTGGTTTTCTTACTCCTACATCGGAACAAAATTAATAAACTAAAGATTAACTATCAATGAGGTGTAAAAAATTGGATTAAAGGTCTAAGGTTATGGTTTTCCCCCGTTGATGAACTTCCTTCTTGTATCCATCCTATAGTTTTGATTTAGTTGACTCTATCAATCATGAACACTCCAGCTATCATAAATCTCTCTCAAGTAATTATGATAATTTACTAGACACACTCTCTCAAGTTACGCTAGCTAGATTGCATTACAGTTCACTTTAGATTGCACCCGAGGTATCGTTATCTCTAATCCAACCTCTAAACCCTCGGTTATGACTCTTGCCTATACTCCGGGAGTGGTGTTGTTCAAACAACTACCTAAATATGCACTCTCTCTAAAGTAGATATATAATAAATAGGCACAGCTAATTGAGGGTCCTTCAATCAACTACAACAAGAACGTAGTTGAACAAATAGAGATTAACAACCAACTAAAACTATATTAATATCACAATAAAGTCATCCCCCAACGGGTTCCCCCAAAACCTTAGATTAGAAAATTTAACTACTCATAATAATGATAAAAACTACAAAAGAATTCATAAACAATGATAAAAATCACAAGAGAAGGAGATATAGATTGATGCCCAATTGCCCTCCTTGCCTCTGTAGGTCGAATTTGTGTACAAAATATGTCCAATCCCCCAAAAATAATGTTCTACCATGTATATATACTAGTAGGGTCAGGACCAAACAATTATACCTTCTCCTATGCAAAAAAGGACAAGTTTCCAGGCCGCCACTAGCGCGGCCGCTAATCTCGCGCTAGTGGGGTTTTATTCTGCCCCAGTCCGTAGTTGCAGTTTCGAACGCATTTTTGACCCTCCGTTTGGAATTTGGAAAAACGTGAAACATGAAAGTTTTATGCCTTTGAGTTAGATTTCCAACAATATATTATATAGACCAAATTGATTTCTCAGAAAACGTTATGTCCATTTTACTAGACAGTGCACAATATGCCTACTCGAGTCTTCGTTTGTTCTCAACTATCAAATTTGACCCCGAACACGATCCCGGCTTAATTCCTTGAGATTTTACTCAAGCATGGTATCCATATTATTTTAACCGCATCGTATGATCGATTTGCGAGATTTATTATTATCGATTGAAATGACAGAGATTTAAAGTTATTAAAAAGACTTTTGGAAGAAGTTGTTCCTTCCCGTCGATTTATTATTATTTGATTAAATCACCATGCTGATTAATTATTAATATGACGAAGATATAAAGTGTTAACGCGAACGGGGTTGAAATATATTTAAATCCTGTTTAATAAATTGCCTATTATAAATCATGCTTTGTGTCATACCTAAATATTCTAAATTGACCTTTAGTAAGTGTCTAATTTGACCTCTCGTCACTACCTCTATGAGGTTAGGCGGGCGACTTACTGAGTACACGTGTTTTTTTGTACTCATACTACACTTGCTGTGCATTTTATTGCACAGGTACTTTCATAGAAATGTGGAGGATTCGAAGACTTAGGAGAGCTGCATCATCCGGAGGCGACCCGCAGCTGACAGAGTCTCCTTCGTACTGTATTTATTTCATTTAAATTTCTTTGTCCAGTTGTATTTCGGACATGCTTGTAATGATTGTTAAATTCTTAGAAATTGCTCATGTACTTGTGACACCGGGTTCTGGATATGTGTTGGGTTATAATTGCTTAAGTGTAATCTTTAAACCATTGTTTTAATTAATAGACTTTTATCTGGTTATTATGTAATGAAGTGAAAGGAAGTATTTTTCATAAATGTTTTAAAACGAAAAGTTATTTCAATTAATTAATGTTTTGGCTTGCCTGACTCCGGTGTTGGGCGCCATCACGACCTATGTTGGATTTCGGGTCGTGACATATGAAATTTCGGCTTAGTCTCTAAATCTCTCATGAATAACCAGGCACATGCATGGCCTATTGGGCGCAAAACTGCATTGAGCAGCAAAATTATGAGAATCAAAATGTGATTGATAAAATCTCCAACTTACAATAAGAATTATTGGTTCACACAAATATTATATTTCACCAGTAATTCTGTAGTCAAGCTTTATCGGTCTAAATTTGATTCATAGTCTAGAAGACACTAAACTTATTGCATTTGGATCATACAGATGCGACAAATTTATTCTTCTAATTTAAAAGAGAATAAAATGATCTTTTGAAATGTGAGGGATATTATTGTAATAAATTATTTCAAATAATTATTTTGAAGTGAAAAGATAAACAATTTGGTGTCTTCTTTATGAAGACTTATGGTTAAGTGGCATGGCCTTCAACACGTGGCAAGGCATTGACTTTCAACAAGTGGCAAATTCCTTTTATGCAAATGTGCCTATAAATAGGCTCAAACATTTGAAGAAATAGCATCATTGTTAGAAGTCTTCACTCTTTCCTCCTTCCAACATTTACTATGTTTCCTCCATTTATATGCAAACACACGGGACAAGTTCTAGACATCTAATGCAATGCACAGAATAACACACAAACCTCACACACACATTGCACATAACTCACTCAGGATTGGATTCATCAAGACACTCTAGTCAAAGCAGCTATGCAAATTTAAAATCATACAATTTAAGGTACTTATACAAGAGTAAAAAACTGAGCCTAAGCTTCACAACCAAAACACTCGCTATTCTCAAGGAATAACAAAGTCAAGAGATATTGCTTCAATTCAGAACACAACACAATGACTCCTCTTCCTAAAAAAAAAAAACTAACTACACCCGGTTCAAACAAAACCCTTGGAAAAGAACCGCGGCACAAAGAAAAACCAAGGGGGAATTGCTACACTACCTAACAAAAGAAAATCTTTTTTTTAGACTTAAATCCCTCAAGAAAACTGTCTAATAGATCCATCGTCGGGAAAACTCAAATTTTTTTTCTATTTTTGTAAAAAAAATAAATTATTCCATTAAACTAACACAACTAAAATAGCATAGAAAGTCACCCAGACAATCTCCTCACCCCACACTTAAAATTGTGCATTGTCCCCAATGCGCACCCATATATACAAGAGGATAAAAAAAAAACTCCCTGGTAGGCCAAAGGCCGAAGCACTAGCATCTCATGGGATACTCAGACTTCTCCCAGGCCTGGTCCTTCGTGCGGGTACCTCACATTTAGTTTCAACCATCTGGTTTGCTGTTGCATTCTTCCAGTGTCTATGCGTTCCATGCTCCTAAAAAATCAAAAAATTGACACTACAAAAATAATACAATTAGAAAAAATAAAACAAAATAAAATAAAAGAAAGCAGTAAAGCTGGGTTGCCTCCCAAAAAGCGCTTGATTTAACGTAGCGGCACGACGTGAATCACTTTCTGCCTCCACTTCGAACTTATGAATTGGACCCCAAGTTTTGATTCTGCTCTGTGATCATGCTCATGGGGTGGTAGAACGAATCTGACTGGCCCAATAAAATAATATAGTATTCTGCACTTCTTGGCCTTTGGACGAGATGTGTATTCCCGACTTTCTGGCACGAAGAATTCCAGAATGTAGGCATCTTGTTCCTTACTCCTTGACTCCTCAAGTGGCTC